>JAABOM020061411.1:0-11037 GCA_011800125.2 Solanum clarkiae
TCTGTTAGGTCTTTTAAAATATTTATTGGTTTCCTAATTATCCTTAAAATTAGGTGGCGACTCTATTTTCTTTCAAAATTTTAAAATTGGTTTTCACTTAAATAAATTGAGTTTTAAATCAATTTTTTTTAATTTTCTTTTTCAAAAAGTCATTTTTCGGCATAACAATCAGCAGTAGGAAGACTTATCTATGCACAAGTTTGTACGCATCCAGATCTATCTTACATAGTGAGAATGTTAGACCGATGTTTATGTAACCCGAGAATGAATCATTGGAAAGCAGCAAAACGGATTATGAAGTATCTTCAAAGAACTAAAGAACATGCTCACTTATCGGAGATCAGATCACATGGAGATCGTAGGATATTCTGATTCAAATTTTGGTGAATGTCTTGATATATAGTACGCGATCTACATCAGGTTGTGTTTTCATATTGGCTGGAGGAGCTGTTTCATTGAAAAGTGTAAAATAAACATTAACATCTTCATCTACTATGGAAGATGAATTTCCAGCCTGCTATGAAGTATCAAATCAAGGAATACAACTGAGGAATTTTATCACTCGAATACAGATAGTCGGTGGTAGTGAAATACCATTGAAAATTTATTGTGATAATAAAAATCTGCTGAGTTATTTTTGAAGAATAATCAAAGTTCGTCAAAGTCAAAGCACATTGACATTAAATTTTTGGTTGTAAATGAAAGATTACAGAGTCGTCTTGTATCGAAAAATCATATTAGTACAAACTCGATGATTGCGAGTCCACTCACAAAAGGTTTACTGCCTAAAGTATTTCATGGGCATGTGGCTCATATGTGTGTTGTCAGATTTGACGACAAGCCATTTTAGTGGGAGTTTATATTTTGTTTATGCTTTTGACATGATAAAGTTTATTTTCTGTACACACTAAAGTTTTGTAAAATTTATGAATTTTTCATGTGTTTATTGATAACTCTGATAATAAAGATATTAACTTTTTGTTTTTATGTTAACCAAGGTATAAGAAAATAATTTTGGACTGTTAAAGTCATTAAGTAGGACCAATTGGAAATAGACATGATTTAGATCATTTTGTATGTAATTTCTGTATTTGATCTATGTCATTGATATTGCTGATATTTGTGACCATTGATGAGTTTAGGTACAAATATGTGTTACGAAAACCTCTTTGATCCTATATTGGTATTCTCGTTAGACCAGATTGTTTTGAGATATTAAATTAAGATAGAAGAAGTTTGTGCACAATAAGTTTCATCTATGTATGATTCTTTAGAAATATATGTTGACCAAATGGGAGATTGTTAGTACTTTTTTAATTTGTCGACTCATATATTAATATATTATACATTGATTTGCTATCATTAAATTAGTCCATT
This sequence comes from Solanum clarkiae, assembly GCA_011800125.2. Lineage (NCBI taxonomy): Eukaryota > Viridiplantae > Streptophyta > Magnoliopsida > Solanales > Solanaceae > Solanum > Solanum clarkiae. Next base: position 1,378 of record JAABOM020061411.1, read on the forward strand.
GTATGATCTAATAAGGTATTAAAATTTTGGGTCATAAAAATAAGTATCTATTAATAAGGGTTTTATTTTAATTATTTTGAAAACCCTTGAACCTTTTCTTAAGTCTGATGGAGACTTATTGAAAAGGTGTCTTTTAGCGAGAAAAAACTCTTTATAACTCTTCAAATAGAATGGTTCCTAAAACAGAAGACAATACTTTTCTTTTTCTCTTCATCTCAGAAATAGAACAAAAACAATCTTCAAGTTTTAGAAGATCAAGTTTTTTAATTTAAGAAGATCAAGGTTAGTGCTCTTTTTATTCTTATGAATTTAAATCTCTGTCTAATGATTTATTTGTGATCTTGAATGAATTCTATGAAGTTTTTCAACATTACAGTGTGTGTTTTTCTGTATTTGAGCGTGTGTGTGTATTTTTTATTCTTATTTTTATATTTAGTTTTTTTGTAGAATGTGTTCATGTATTGTTTTAATATAGTATAGGGCAGAAAGATGTGAGATTGTATGGTGTGGTGTGTTGTGCGCAGGTTTGTGAGATAATGAGGTAGTGAGTTAGGATTTCTGGTGTGTTGGGTTGTTTTAGGTGTCAAAAATTATTATTTTATTTTTTAAATATTTCTCATATTTTATTTTTATTTTGAAAGAAAAATAAAAATATAAAAATATTAGGAGACTATTTTCAATAAATAAAGTATAGAAAAGTTAGCTAGCTAAACTGAAATATAATTAAGAAAATACTAACACTACTAGCTTATTTATTAAGATGAAAATTAAAAGAAATATATAATTTTTGTAAATTTTCTTTTCTCTAAAACAAAACCTATAATAAATTGTGACTCTATTTTATGTAGTTTTCAAATCTTTTAGAATAAACTTATTACTAAACTAAGATGAAAAAGAAAATATACAATTTGGACCTAAAAATAAATATTTAAATGCTAAAGGATATAACATTTAGACTTGGTAAAAAAGATTAGGTGCAGGCACATAGGCTACCAATTGTTGGAACATATGAGACTGTAATAATAGATAACACATCGTTGCTGCAGCAATTTTTGTCAATGTGTATCTCATTGCAATAACAATAATAACTATCATAATTAAGCTAATAAATATATTGCAACATAGAGAAAATAACTATTACAACATTATGATAATGTAGCAATGGAGCTAACAAATCTGTAGCTATTATGTCTATTATAGTTAGTAGTGGAATATTCATAGAAGTATTCCAAATTAATTCTCAATAAAGTTCAACATAATATATAGTCCTTGAAGATTGAGAAGGATAAGCATACAACTGACTCCTCATCCAATAGTCTACCATCCTCTATTATTGCACTAAAAATAAGTCCAACATACGCCATTTCACTAAGAAAAAAAAGACTATCGTTATGGTTTGTTTCTAAAATGGGTAATATCCTAAAAATATAGAAACATATTGTGCAAATATAACAATCTTCAACTATTTATCTTATCACCAAACAAACGGGACGATTCATATTAGGACCGATGATAAAAAGAGCAATTTGTACTAACATGAGTGTAAGTATACATGATAAATTTATATCATAAACTTAATTTAGCTGAATACGTCTATCAAGCATATAACTTTTGAAGCATAATGGGATTAAATGTAAACCTAACTCGGACTAAAACTTGTTATTTTCTACACTTAAATGTTGCTTTTGCTATTGGTCATCCTACTACACCAATTCAACAGTAATATTCTTGACTTATCCCCTCCAAGATGCAACAACCTAATAACGTTGTGTGACTCAAACAATTCTTGATTAGTTGAAGAGTCCAAAGCTCCAGAAAAAGAACATCTTCATTCAACATACAATTTATCTCTTTTGTACAATGAATATGATTGAAGACTTAAAATATTTTCTTTGTCCCAACTCTCACTTTTACTATTGCATATTTCACTACGCACAACAATATTTTTCACACTTCACATTTTTCTTGTATATATCATTCATAAAGGAAGAAATATCTCTATTTATAGGTGAAAAAATACTCCTTATCTCAAATAAGAATAAAGTGGATAATAATATTGCTAAATTAATGGAGAAAGTTACAAGGCATAATGAGGTAGAACATGACTTAGTGGTTATATAAGTTATAAAACACTAATGGTCATATGAGTTACAAAAAACTAATTACCATAAGAATTACAAGAACTAATGGTGATATAAGTTACAAGAACTAATAACCATTTCTATTAATAATTTTTATCTGCTAATATATGCACGTAATTTATTATTTTAATAATAAAATACTGTAATACCCTGAAGGACATTTTTTATATTTACAGCTAAGTTACCATTTTGCCCTCTCTAGAAGATGCTTTGAGTCATGTCTGGGTGAGTTGAAAAGTTGAACATTGAAAACTTTGTGAAAAGTTGAAATTTTGCTAAAGAAAGAATTTTTAAAAGTTTAAAGTTTGAGATTTTGAATTTTGATGTCATTTTGAGTTTTGAGTGTCGGAATGTGATTTTATCGATTCCATTGGCTTCGGAATGCAGAATCTAGTCTAGGAGAATTGACATAATTGAATTTGGAGTTAAAACGAAAATGTTTAGACCCAAAGTTGTAATTTCAGTTGAATTTGGATTATAGTTTAACTTTAGTCAGCATTCGGAGTTCGAAAGCTCTAATCGAAATTGCGACAGTTCCAGTGATTTGGATGGTGAAGCTAATGGCAGAAACAAATTTGTTGTAATTTTTAGAGTTACTAAGGGTGTTTTGGGTATTTGAAGTTTTAACTAGTTTTAAATGAGTTTTCTCGGGTTTCAAGTCAAGGAGACCTTGGAATCGAGTTCTAATGGTTCCATTGAATCTGAAACATCATTTTTGGTAGAGTTACATATTTAGTTTGTGTATACCAAGTTCTGAATTAACCTTGGGTATCTGTTCCAAGTTTTGAAAATTACTAGTGGATTGCAATCTGGTATAGTCCAAAATGTATTCTGCATTCGCGGGATTGATCATCGCGTCTGTGGAGATCTATTTGTTTTGCGCTCCGCATTTGTGGGCCCCACCCTATGTTCGCTATGGTTAATATGGAATTCTCTCCATGTTTGAGGACCCCACCCCGCATTTTTCGAGGATTGGTTGTGGTTTCCCTCTAAGTTCGCGGGCCTTACACTGAGTTCATGGAGTATTAAATGAGCAGGGCAGTGTTTAATATTTTAAGTGATGAGTTTCACCATTTTTCTCAATTTTTAATATTCCAAACTAGATTTTAGAGGGATTCTTCAAAGGTTTTCGGGGCAAGATCACTAGGTAACGTGTTTCTAACTCAATTATTCAATTTTCATTAATTAATTTGTGATTTTAACATGAAATTATTTTTTTTTTAATTTGAAAACTTGGAGTTTTTTCGAGTATTGATTTTTGATTGAAAAGTGGTGATTATGAGTTCATTTCAACTCTATTTTTGAAACGGTTTTCACATTGAATTCCTTATTACTTAAGGAACATCTTCATGTAATAATTTTTAGATTTCGAAAACCTTTTTCCACATGGAATTTTTGATCATTTTGTTCTTTTCACCCAGATGCTCGATTTTAGTGTCATTGACTTCGTATTGAGATTGTGAATTCGTATTTTGCTTGATTGTGACATTTTGGGTGCAAATTCAAGGCAAAAAGCTCTGATATTTTCTTGATTTGGCTATTATTTGAGTCAAGTGGATTCCTAAATCTTGTTAAACTTATTGAACACTATATTTCCTTTACTTGTGGCTTGTAATGAATAGGTAATTGTTGTTGATTAAGTTGAACTTGGTAGACTGCAAGAATTTGATTTGAATGTGAAATTCCTTTATGATATGAAAGTGAAAGATTGAGATTGATACTTATTAACTTGTATTCCAATATTGAGAATCACTTGTGACACGAGAATGTGGATCCTGTTTTGTTTGATCTGTTCCAATAGGCTTGGAAAAAATCAATCATTATGCCTTGTTAATTATGATATTTGACTCAAATTAATGTGTATATTGTAAAGTGGAATTTGCTATACACTCATCATCATTGAATCATATGTCCATTTTCTTGATGTGCATTTGTGACCGAGTTTCACTTATGAAACACTGATAAGAAATAGGGGATGGATCACATGAGCCATGACATGTAACATTGATGAGAAATAGGGGATGGATCACACGAACCATTGAATGTAACACTAATATAAATAAGGGACAGGCCACACAAGCTGTTGCATATGAAATTGATTATACTGGGGATGAGTGTCACGCTCCGGGAAGGTACATAGATAGATATGTTCCCCATAGGTTCCGGATTGATTATACTAGTGACTGCTTATTGTAGGATAGACATGTATTATGATTTTTTGATATTGCATTGATTCATTTCATTTCATAGCATTCCATTTCATTTCATATCATTATACCATGTGCTTGTAACTTGTTTCGGTTATTGAGATTGGATTGTGAGATGATTATGCTTCGACTGTTTCTATTGATTACTTGAAACTTCCTTGATATATCTGTTCTATAATCAAGCTCTATGTTGAGATATTATTATATATATGATCAATATCTTATGCAACTGCTGAGAGTAATTGATATATAGTTTGCATATGTATATTGTTATTGTTATGCTAGAAATTTTCTGAGTGCAGATGTGAAGTTCAGCGGGATGTGGTTGATGTGGAAGGAGTATTTTGTTTTGTATGTTTTACCTATGTTAGATCTTCTCGGTGAGTACCTGTTGATTGGTTCTCACCTGTTGCTATATGTTTCATAGGTTGTGAGCTCGGTCCATCTTGTTAGATGTCTTCCTATGTTAGGATCAAGCTTTAGAATTCCCTTAAGAGGTAGTTGCTTGTCTCTTCGGCGGACTCTTGAGGATTCTTTACTTTTTCATGTTCTATTTGAGGACTAGATATTTGAGACTTGTGCTTTCTTTGATTATTGTTATTTAGTGGTTTGTACATATGATACCAGCCTTGGGATGGTTGTAGACCTGATTATTTGATGCTTGTCCTGTCTTTTAAACTTTTCTTTCGCTTTTAGTATTATGTATTGAATTGAACAGGTTTGGCTTACTTGCCTTGGTGGGATAGACGAGCGCCATCATTCCCATTTTTGGATTATGACAATTTGGTATCAAAGCTCCAGGTTCATAAGTCTCACATTTGTTGAACCCCAGTCGAGTAGAGTCTTAAGGATCAGTGCGGAGATATCCATTACTTATCTTTGAGAGGCTAAGGAGATTATTAAGAAATTTCCTTATGTTCTTTCAATCCTTGTCATGCGTGGTTTTTGTGGGGGTTGTTATGTATTGTGTATTATTTCTACATATAACCAGGACTAGATCTTTATCTACAACAGAGCTAACGAGCCAGCTCGTGAGGCTATCATTCAGGACCCAACTCGGGGTAGAGGTAGAGGTAGAGGTAGACCCATAGGACGAGGCAGAGCTGAGGACATGTCTGTGGTTTTGTACCTATAAGATATTATGATAGAGGTATCTCACCAAGCTTCTAGTCGAGCCTAGGTAGCACCAGGCTCCTCTAGAGGCCAAGGATACTATTACTCTTCAGGGCACTCTTGAGAGGATGATAGGCATGATTGAGACTATTTCCCGAGGTGTACCACAGGGACCTACTAGGGTGATGTTTCCCCTCCTTAGGTGTTGGAGCAGCATCATGATATTGATGTGTATGGGGCATATTATTTAGCTTAGATGGGCTAGACACCTTATATGCCTCCTTATGTGTCAGTTGATAAACTAGCATAGATGATTCCTCCAGCCCAGGTTGCTCATGAGCTGGTGTTAGAAACAAATGATTAGTAGAGATATGAGCGATTTCAGAAGATGAAACCACCCTAGTTCTAGGGTGGTAAGGGAGAGGATGCATAAGAGTTCTTTACCTTGAGTTGTGAGATATTAGAGGTTGTGGGCGTAGTGGATTCATAGGGAGTTGTGATTTTTATCATTAAAGTTTTTAGAGATGGCTCAGGAGTGGTGGAAGTTTTATACACGCTCCAAGCTAGCAGGGTCCCTGATGTTCCCCAAGTTACACCTCTTTTTTGAGGATAAAGAGGTTGTTGTTAAGAAATAGAACCTAACCAAGGTTAGGGTGAAACCTAAGAGAATACTCTAGACTTAGGAGAATTCAGTTTATGTAGTATGAGTGATTAACCAACTTATCTCCCAAAGGGAGGGGGGGAGTTTTGTAGCAACACATATAAAAGTAAACCTAACTAACACAAGAGTTTAACCAATATGGAGAGAAACTAGGGTATTATGCTCCCCATAATTCCCTAACACAGTATCATCGGATTACCTAATTCTTTTTTAGTGTGTAGCATGTAGGACAGTATGTTAAGTTCACCGGACCCCTTGGTCGAGACAAGAGAAGAATTTCACTACGTGAGTTGGCTCATATCTGCAATGTGACATTCTTAACCCTTACCTATTAGTCCCTGTATAACGTTCCTTTGGCCCAGTTCAGTTGATTAGACGAGAACACATCAATCAAATTCTGTTAATTATTCTCTTTTCCCATTTATTACTACCTTGGTCCAGTCAGTAATACTAGGTGGGTTCTAAAGTTAGCCACCACTAAAAAACATGAAAAATGAATAGAGTTAATTAATATATGCATGCATACTTTCCGAGAATTATGATTTATCTGATTTTACCTTGTTAGTTCTTTATGGTTCCCACAGTCTTAATTGTAGATTTAGCTACTCATATTTTGTGTAGATGCAAGACTTATGAATTTGAATAACATAATAGAGCAGTTACACAATTAATTTAGCACAAATAAATCCAAGCTTCAATGAGAACCATATGATTATAAGATCAAATCAAAGTACAAGTGTTTCTCAAAACTCTCTAATGCTTTCTCTCCAATGCTTCACGAACTGCTTTACGGGTTGTATTGTATTACACGGCCCAGAATCAGTCTTTTGTATATTGTTGATGCAAAATTGGACTTGTGTTCCATGATAACCCTCTATAAACCGTAAAGTGTTCTACGACCCGTAGGGGGGTTCGTCTAATGAATATTTAGAAAGTCCTTCTTCTCTGATCCTTACGGCACAAGACTTGATCTATGATTCATAAAATGGTTTACAATCTGTCTGCATGTTCGTAGAACAACTCTCGAAAATCAGCCCGTCACTGGAATTTTCCACGAAACCTCCGTCACGTCTCGTAGAGTACACTACAGCCCGTAAAGAGTCTCGTACTTCATCAAAAATAGTAACTTCTGGATAATCATCCCAAAATCAAAGCCAACCCTGGAATCCTGCAAATAAAACATAACAACAAATAAAACCCACTAACATTGCATTGAGAACACACATATTTTCAAGTTTTAAGCATCAAAATGGCTATATTTTGACAGCACATCAACATACTCATTTAAAATTATTGCTTATCCTCAAGCGACGAACTCAATCTAAATAAGTAATATAATAACACATATACCTCAACCTAATGGCATACATTATATCAATCTTAAGCACAAATATCAACACCCCTTTTCAAAACAAAATCAAACAGCTATCCAGCAAACCAATACAGACTAATGCATGTCACAACACAACTATGACAAATGAGGTACTATCAATAGGCCACAATCATTGAATAAGTTTAGTGCTAATAATGTAATGCAAGTGCCCTCGCAGAAAAAAATCACATATATCACTCTCAATGATGTTTTCACGTATAGTCTTGGGACTATGAAAAATCACTCACCCTTACAAAATTTATTCATGCATCATGCCCAATAGCATAGGCTTGCCGCTATACTCATGACTAAGACCGCTGACTACTTGGATTAGGATCAGTTTAGGACTTTAAAGGCTTGCAACGTAGGCTCAAAAGGCTTTGGTATGATATTTTAGGAACATGTGACTAAAGACCCTCCTTTACCCTATGTTTTTTCGCATTTTTTCCCTACCAACACTTTTACTTTTCACTTTCATTCCCCTTTTTCTCCTATTTCAAGCTTTTCTGGGTGCTTTCTTTTCATTTTTCAACTTTTTCTGTTGCTTTTACACTTTATTTTTCTTTTTAGCTCACAATTAAGGCACTACTTATTTTTCTTGCACCAAAATTACACTTTTTATGACAAATATATTTGCCACAAATATTGATGCAGTTAGGGACGATTTTACTTTTTGTAGTTAATATAATCTTTTTAGCAATGACACACTAGATTGTCTTTATATAAAATTAGTGATCCACATTTAGAGTCAGTTGATTGATGAATTTTTTGCCACGTAAAGTCTTTGGTGATGAAATATGATCAATTAGTGATGAATCATTTGTCTCTGATAATCAATTTTTTTGTAGTATATGCCACTCCGTTCTCCTTGTGATACCTATGTTGGATGGGTGGGTTCTCTAGCTATATGAGATGTTCTCAGTGATAAGATAAAATATTTGAGAAGATAGGATGATCATGATGAAGATAATGAATAAGTTCCTTCCGGTCAGTATTAATTTGTAGTTGCATTAGGTTATTTCCCTAGGCAAAATTTAACCCTAAAGTAGCGTGTAAAACTCTAATTAAATTGCTATGTACTTAAGAATTTTCTCCATGAAATTTGTTAACCATTTTCCTTCTGCATTTCTATGACTCCACCTATTTCTCCATCAATGTTAAGTTTAAAGCCCTCAGTTAATGAGTTCCATTTGACTAGGTTTCTTATGTACCTATGGTGTTGTCTCTATTTATTTGCTAGGGAAAAGTATTCAACGGTGTGGTTGAGAGGTGTTGAAATAGTAATAGCTTTATTTTAGTTATGATGTTAGTTCTCGTTTTTTACCCGCCATATATTCCATAGGAAGAAAGGAAAAGCATTTTCCCACCACGTATTAACATAGATATTGATATTTAGATTCCTAATATGCTCAACCCAATTAAGATACTAGCTATTCGATAGGTCTTGGACTTCTCGTTCTAGACCTAGAGCATGTCATAGTCATCTAGCTTGAGAGCAGGTCATGAAAATATACTCTATCATTTCTTGGAAGAGGCAAAAAGCAAAGTTCTCATATACATCTAGACCTAAAGATGTTAGGTAACTACACTTGGGTAGACGTTCATGCTAACATAACCACAGAAAAACTTTAGTTTATTTGGACAGTGAAGTTTCCATATCTATTTAAAGTTGGAGCTGCTTGGGGTATTTATAGCCCTTTGGTTTCAAAGAAAGTGGTACAAGGAATTTGTAGTGAGCATACCTTTTGGTCTAGACGAATAGAAATAGCTGATTATCATCGGCCAATCTACTCGAATTTTGCATCCCCACTACTTGAAAACCCTATCGACCCTTGTACTCTAAAGAAGGAAAGTTCTATGTACTACTTTCTATGTAAAACTAAGAAGAAGAATATGTTCATATATAATATGTACAATGTCCTTTCTAATTGACTTATATACTTCATTCAAATGTGTGAGAGGTTTATGCTGTGAATAAGGGTGGGCATGGTATGGTATATACCGAATACCATATTGAAACTAAATTTTTTTATACCGTGGTATGGTAATTATGGTATTAAGTATGACTTGTAGTTTTTTTGGTATTTGGAACGCTAGTATAAAACCATGAAATATAGAAATGAAATCATGCAAGAAAATCCATTATAAAACCATCAATCATCACCT
>JAABOM020061412.1:0-11036 GCA_011800125.2 Solanum clarkiae
ACAAGAAAAGTGTACAACAGTCCTTAGAATACAAGCTGTCCAGAATTTCCAGCACAACATACTAGCATATACTTCTTATTTTTCATGAACAAACTATACTAAATACACAAATATAATTGCTTACCTTTTCCTTCAAGATTCAGCCTTCCTTCAAGAACCCTATAGGGTTGTGTTAGCTGCTTTGTAAAGTGAAGTAAGGAGAAAAAGATAAATATTTAGGAAGCTGAAATTTTTTCTCCAAAGTGAAATAACTTAAGGGCTGTTTTGAGCCCTTTATAAAGGGTCTTTTGGCCGACTTACTCTTGGATGTTTGACCACCTAATACCACATATTATTAAGATGGTTATGCAACAGTTTGGCCCTTACACTTGGGCCCAATAAGGTCTCAAAGTTGATGGGCTTGGGCTACCCATTTCCCAACTTTCTCTTCACTTAGTTTGGGTCCAAATGGTTAAGTGTGTTGTGATGTACTTGGGATATTTTTATATTCTTCTTAGGCTGAAAATATAGTCCATGTATGATGCTAAAACATGGGTTAAAGTTACACCCTTAACACGAACTTTATTCATAATTGGACTTGGACAAATTCGACATTGGGCCTCGTCTCCGTTTAGATAAAAAAGCAATTTAAGCTAAGCAAGTAGGTGACTCACCTGCTAGCTTCTCAAGTCTTACAAGCACCTCAATTATTTTACTTCTTTTAAGGCTGTGATCTCTTTAATTTGACACAAAACATGTATACACTCAACCCTCTTAAGCGTTAGATGCACATATCCTCCTATAACATGAGATTAGAGCACTTTTAGGAATGGGCGCTAATTTGACCAAACAATTTTATTTTTCATTTGCATAGTACTAATATTATAAGGTGTGGGGTGTTAGATGAGCCACTGATGGTAAGTCACAAATTTGTATGACTTAGCATACTATGGAACCTGAGTGCTTATATGAGTAGATCCATATCATGAAACTAGCATCTAAGTCTTTATAGAGTAAGATTGGGATCAATGGGCTAATATCTTCATCTCTTATTCTGGGAACTGAGAATAGCTGTGAATCTTTCTGAAATGTATGAGCATAGATCGTTGACATATTACTGATGTGTAAGATATCAATAGAGTATTAGAACATTTGAGATTTAGGAAGTTGCTAGGGTAGGAGTGGATTGATATACCACTAAAACTTCTTATAAATGCACCACTTTCTGATTCTCATCAATTGACTTGGCTTCTTAGCTTATCATCTCCCTCTTAGGTCTGAGCCTAAAACTCTAGGACTATAAACCTATTCCATCTTCCTTAAACTGATCCATACTTATCTCATTCTAATACTTAGAGAATTGCTAATCTCATGTCTACCGAACTCTCGCACTGCAAGTACTAGGACTTCTTGTAGGACTTCTTTCTAAGGTACTTCTCTTAACCTCATCCTTATTCTATAAAAGTCTTTCTATAGTCGCTACTTACATTGGCTTGTAAGGCCGGTCTATTTAGCTCTTAGTTTTCTGACTTTTCTTTATTAGTATACTAGCATTGCTTCCTTAAGTTTGCCTATCTACCTAACTGGAAGGTACTTGAACTATATTTAGGAGATTCATTATAGCCTATATATGATACTTTTATTCAAACTCTTAGGGACAATGAAGAATACTTACACCAGCTTACTTCACACTGGCAACTTAAATATACCATCTAGGCACACCTAGAAAATCATAACTTAATCAAAAATTTATCTTAACCATATATACTCTCTTTGATACACCTTTTTAAACCTCTCCTTACTTAATGACTTAGCCATAATTCATTGTTCTCATCTAAGAATCATAGTACCACACTTGAACCACTCATATCTACCGCAAGGTAACATTTTAATTCCTTGCTTACTCTATGTCAAACCTATTAGATCAAATATCAACCTATCATTATCACCTTCATGTTGTTATCCCTCTTATCATGACACTTAACTTAAGGTCAAGCTTAATGTCTAGTACTAAAACACGTATACAGATATAATTTTTCACATACTGTGCCAACTTAGGACTTCTAAATGAAATTAAGAAATATTCACCCACTAAGACCTTACAACAAGTAGTCATCAGTATCCCTTAGTCTACCTAGTTATAGCTTCTCATTGTATTTGCCACGCCCGGAGCCTACACCCTAGACGTAACTGGCACTCCGAACCATTACTGGTCCCAAGCAAATCACTTGGACAGGCTACATACTCAGCGAAAGACTGAAAGAAATGTTGATAGGCTACAAAGTAACAAACTAAGAGCAATAACTGTCTACATAAACCTAAATGTAAAGGTTCTCAATCCATACTGAAGTAAACATGAACTAAAATACATAACACATACTCTATGAAACCTCTACTAAAGCTTTCTGAAATGACTATTGGGACAGGACCAGAAGTAGCCAGAACTGAAATAAATACTGAAAAGAAAACATAAGTGAAACCAAGAGCCTTTGAGAAGAGGCCTCACCAATGATAAGGAGTTGTCTAGTTCTCAACAAAGCGGCTGCTGAGGAACTCTATCACCTGTGTCTGCATCACAAAATGATGCAGGTCCTAAGGACGTCAGTATGTGGAATGTACGATATGTAAGATGGCCAAAACAGTAACTCAAAGTAATATAACATTTCTCAAAAGACATAAACATAAGTTAGAATAAGTAACATAATAATAAATACTTTGTAATGTTGAAATTAACATGCTGAAACTTGTATGTAAAACATATCTTCTTAGCTTAGGGAGTTTCTCCAACTGACAACCACCACTATAAGCTTCGTGGTGATACAACGCCTTTCCCATGATGCCAGAGCCATCCTGTACTTTGCCGGGGTAGGAGACGAAGAACTAGAGGAGTGGATCCATTCCAAAATTGAGCCATCTCAGTGGCTAATGAGGAATGTACCGTGATACAATCCTATCCTTTGATGGCTACATGGTTTATGAGTTCAAGAAATTAATTCTACTCTTACTAATATCGGTTCTTAATACTACTCCCAAAACACTTTTATATAGCTCATACTTAAAGATTTGAAATTCTTAAAATTTGATCTCTCAGGGACTTAGCCCAACTCACTACTTAACATTCTCAACTAAATTCTTTAACTTGACTGAAAACTAATATCTTTTCAAATATTCTCAAATGTATTGGTTACAAAACTAGCATGTAAAATATTTCAACAAAATGATTATTTAATTTATCTCAAGGGTATAGGCCTTATGGGTGTTCATAAGACCCACATGAAATTTACAGGAAATCCTTCTTAGTCATAAGTCTTGGTTTCAACACTATATATATAACATGTAAAGAATCAAGAATCATCATACTTTATAAGAATCTATACGTAAAAATTGGAAATTTACTAAACTTCACAGAAATTACATGAATTTAACCTTAACTAGTGCTTGAAATTTCTTGGATGAAAAATAATTTATGTTTTCTAAAATATTCTCGAAAATAGTTTTAGAGTTGCATTATATACCTGGAAAAGAGAATTTTTGGAGGATTGGAAAGAATTCTTGAGCCCTACTATGCTCTTAATTTTCTTGCGCGTGAGTTTTTTGAGAGCGTTTTTGAAGAATGAAGGTGTAAAATAAGCGTTTAGGGCCTAAACTCGACTTAAAACCGACTAGTTTAGGATTATAGGGGTGTAAAAAAGTCGAAACTACCCTTACCAATTAAAAGAAGAGAAACAATCCTTTTTGTACTGGTGTGCGTTGCGCATCAGTGTTAAAATCTTGGTTTTCACAAAAAGTCAGATTACTTCAAAATTTAAAAAAAAAAAACAAAGTATGATTCTGCGTCCCTAGCGCATCACAGAAGGGGCGCGGAAACCTCATTGTTTTGAAATATTTTGAAAAAAATAATTTGACTTGGTTGTGTTAAAATCGAGTCGAGGCCATTTTCTGACTCAATTTTTAGCACTGATCGCAAATCTAGTCTCGAATTTACAAACGGAGCATGGAAAGACATGTTACGCGCAAGGTCAATTCTATGGGTATTTTTGTCTTTTCACCGAGTGTTACAGTATTCCCTTCCAAAATCTAAGATCTATATACTTACTCATTTACTACATATCATTGTTTATCTTTTGCCAATAACTCTTTGAATATCGTAGGAATTTCCATTTAAAATCATAACCTAGCTTAGATGTATCAACTCATGGCTACTCTATCCTTCTATTCAAGACCTATACTTGCTATTTACTTAAATAATGACAGATCAACATATTTCCTTTCTAGTTTGAATGTACTTTACCTCATACTAACTAATACATCCTCGTCTACCTTCTAACAGGAAAGATAAATGATACTTGCTACTCTTGGTTCAAAACCAAATGGACTTGATCTATCATCCCATTACTTATCCTATAGTTATATAATTCTTAGCAACATGCCTTAATCAACCACGATTTCTTTTGAATTTTTACATCTTTCTAACTCTGGATCATTCTATAACTTATGATTTAGAGAAGAGGGTCTGAGAGTATGTCTTACTTTAACTCGAGCGCACAACTCAAACGATGAAGGATGAATTCTTTCAAATTAATAGATTTAGGCACACCAATCAGCTTTTCTCAAGCTTGGTGTAATCTCCTTACTTTCTAAAGCCTTTATCTGAGAGTAACTCATAAATAAGAATATGAACTTTACATTTCAATCCCCTGGATTATGAGGGGTAGTTGAATTGATTTGAGGGACACATGAATCTAAATAAGTTTTCTTATGGCACAACTCTATTACATGATATGGAGTATGAAATAATGAGAGATATTTCCTAAATACCCTATAGCCTCCTGATTATAAGTGTGATGCACAACACACATAAATAAGACTCTACTAGACACGGCTTTATAGACACCCTAGGACACTTGAACTCTGCGCTCTGATACTAAATTTGCCACACCCCGAGCCTACACTTTGGACGTGGTTGGCACTCGAAAACCATTTCTGGTCCCAAGCGAACCACTTGGCCTGACTAACTTACTCAATGGAAGACATGAGCATCATAATGAACTAGAATGTACTCAAAATTCATGAACTCAAACTTGCAATAATAATATATACAACTCGACTCAAAATCTTTAAAACAACTTTGACAAAATAACTGGAACAATATCTTTCTAGTCTGTGAAGCCTCTGAAGTACTGACTCTGAACAAGGCACTGGGTAGACTCATGGGTACATAAACTAAAATAAATACAAAGAAATAAAGACTCTCGAGCTCCTCTAGATGCAAGCAGGCCTCACTGACTGCTGATGGGGACTGTCTTACTAAACATCTGCTAACATAGATATCCGAATCTGCATCATAAAATGATGCAGTGCCAAAGGCGTCAGTACGTGGAATGTACGGTATGTAAGATGACCAAAAAGTACTACGGATAGGATACTCACTTTAAAACTGAACTTTGAGATAGCTTTATTGACAAAAGTATATCATGCAAGTGAAATTATATACTTTTAAACTGGTCTAAAATTGCAACTCAATATAAAGGAAATATTTACTTTAATGCATTAATGAGCACAAATAAATATATAAAAATATGATACTCAAATACTTAGCTCTGCAATTAGCCCAGTTCAATTTATTATGCAGCATAACAGAGAGAAATACTTAAATAAAGATATGATAAATCTCAGTATATAAAATAATAAACTTTACTTCTTTAGGAGTTTCTCTAACAACAACCATCACTATGAGCTTCATGATGACACAACATCTTGCCCACGCTATCAGAGTAATTCCATACTTTGTTGGGGTAAGGAACGAAAACTAGGGGAGTGGATCTATCTCAAAACTGGCCATCTTAGTGGCAATGAAGAGTTGTACTTTTGGTACAATCCTATCCTACGCTGGCAACTTAGTTTATGAGTTTAAGTTATTATTACTCTTACTCATATATGTGTTCAATACTACTCCCAAAATAACTTTTATAATGCTTATACTTAAAGAATATTCTTGCTCAAAGTACTACTTTCTTCTCTTTGGGACTTAGTCCAACTCTAACTTTTCTTTAAGTTTTCTTAACTTGTGTCTGTTCTTTGACTGAAAAATAGTATCATTACAAGTGTCTCAAAAACGTAATTGTAGTATAAAGCTATCTTGAAATTACAAGCTTTAGGTACTCCTTAAACTTAACTCAAACTGTAACATTATACCTTTTCATGAAATAGACATATGGTTCCCACAAATACAACAATAACTGTAAATCTTGTATCAATAGCTTAATTTCATGCTAAAATCAGTAAAATACATGCTTTTTATCAAGAAGAATGCATGAACAAGCATTTTGATGAAATTAACTAATAATAGAAAAAAATTGATCTTAACTCATAAGCTTGATCTTGGGTGGAAACTAGTAGGTAAAGGTACTAAAACATATGTAGGATAACTTTTGGAGGGCCTTACATACCTGGAAATTAGTTTCTTGGAGAAAATATTTGATCTTGGAACCTTGACGCTTGTTCTTGAGAAAAGAAATTCTCTGGGTAGTTCCATTAGAGTGGAAGAACTTGAAAAAATTATTGGAGGAAGAAATTCTCTTTAATTCTTGAATTCTTTACTTGGAATCTTTAGTGTTTTTGATGAATAACCCTAATTCTTGAAAAAGAAGAATCAAGAAATCCTTTTTTGGAATTCTTGAATTCATTTCTTGAAACCCTAGGTTATGATTTAAGATTTTCTTAGAGATTCATAAATAGAAATTTGGATTGTGAAGCTTGAAATTTATGGAGAATAACTTACCTTGATGATGAATCTTGAAAGCTAACCCTAACTTTTCTTCTCTTGAAAAATAGGTTCTAGGTTTGGAGAGTATTTTTGAGCCTAAAAAATCAAGGAATCATGTTTAGGGATTTATTTAGGCTAAAAATTGACAAGTTTGGACTTAAAAGGATGAGAAAAGTCGAAAATACTCCTTTAAAATTACAAATTGGGGTACTTACAAGACCCTCTACGATCCTTAGAAGCTTCTATGGCTCATAAGGGACCTTTCATAATTTTTTGGACAATTTTTAGGGTCTCTGGAACTTTCTATGAAACCCATGTTACGACCCATAGAGGGTTTTACGACCCAAAGATGGGTCCATAAATTCTGGGGATGAAAATTGAAGTTCTCTGTCTTTTTCCACAAGATACTGATATGGGGTCATAGTCCGAATTACGATCCATAACTGGGTCTTATAGTGCAACTCTGCACTGGCAGTCCTCAGTAAAGCGGCCATAACTTTTGACTCCGAACATCAAATGAGGTGCAATCAGTTGCTTTGGAAAGCTAATTCAAAAGAGATTTCATTTGGTATGTCATGAGACTTCTAATTTTTTGTGTGATAAGAGTTATGGTCATTTAAAGTTGACCCTTGCATAATTCAAAGTGAAAAACTTAACCGATAGAAAACCTTTGAACTTGACTAAGTACTAGAGGTCTCTTATGAACCTAATCCACTTTCACATATATGGATGAGACTTAGAATTTAGGTACATGTAAGGCATTACTAGGTTTAATCTTATATACTTGCGACGAAAAATTTTGGGACCTATGAATGGAGTTGTGGGGTATTACAAAATTCCTACACAAGGAATCCTTTTTCAACTAAAATAGATTGGTGTAAAAAAAAATTAGTCAAAAAGAAAAAAAATTAAAAAGGGAAAACACATTCAGTCAAAAAGAAAAAAATATTAAAGGGAAACTTAATAAAGAAATATCCCTCCACAAAGAATCATTTTCCAACTAAAATATACTTGGTGTAGACGTAAATTAGTCAAAAAGAAAAAAATTAAAAGGAAAACACGTGTGAAAAAGAAAAAAAAAAGGAAAATTAATCAAGAAAAATTCCTACACAAAGAATTTTTTTCCAAGTAAAATAGATTTGATGTAAAAGGAAATTAGTCAAAAAGAAAAAAATAAAAGGAAAACACGTGTGAAAAAGAAAAAAAATTAAGTGGAAAAACTTCAGAAAAGTTCTTTTTTTGAGGGAACACGGTTTGGTTAATTTTATTTTGTACTTTTTTTCTTTAAAGTAACACAAGTTTCCCACTTTGAAGAGGAAAAAAGGTATTAATTATTTGAAAATAAATAAAAGTTCTTCTAATTTCACCATAATCCTAATTATATGATGAAAAGTTTTGTCCTAAATATAATAAAATATTATTTTCTTTCCTTTTTGATTTATGACTTCTCTACTTCTATAAAAATACTTCAATTTCAACTTTTTCATTCACTCCCTTCATCGATTTGTGCTAAGTAGTGTTCGATCTTATTTTGGAATTTTTTTCAAAATTCAATTTGATTATTAAATTTACTTATATTTACACACTCACTTTCTTTATTTCATATTCTTTTTCCTTTCTTTTTCACTTTTTGAATTTAAAGAAAATAATATTAATTGTTATGCAGCTTAACTTACTTTATTCGAATTATATTCTGGCCCTCGTTTAGTTAGTTTAGTCTAATAAATTTTTATTATTTAAATATTTCTATTATTTTGTTTCTAATATCTCCATCTATTTACAAGTTCCATCTATTTACATAAAGTAATATCTCAAGTAAGTAAACTTCTTTATCTTATAAATTTTTTTTTGATGTTATAAATTCATATATTATTTTTATTATTATTTTTTCAACAATTTATTTTAGACAATCTCTCAATGGATTCTGAGAAGGACTTGATCAATGAAGTCGTGACAATTAATACTTTTAAAAAATACTATTGTTTGAACTTTTTGTCCTTTATTAAAAAGTTCTTCTTTAGACAAAATTATCTTTTCACTATTTTCCTTAATTTATTGTTTAACATTTTATTTATTTAGTTTCAAAAATTTCACTTTTGCATTAGAATTTCTTTATTCAAAATTCTCTTTTGATTTAGGACTATTCTATGTAAATAATTAACTAAAATTTTGACTATCAAATGTTTTGTCAATAAAAGTATGTAATATAACATATTTTTTTTTAAAAAAAATCAGTAAAATTATGTTAGAAACATTAAACTACTCCTTTTATAATCTTTTATTATGTTAAATCTTAATCGGTAAATTATTTAACTCAAATTATTATTTTATGTCTCAAAAACTATTGACATATACATATTATAAACAATTAAATTGATTTTCTCATCTTTAATGTTTCACAACAGACTAAACTATTACATCGTACTAATAGTATTTATTTAATTTAATGACAAAAATTATTTATATATAATTTTTAATTGAGATGACACATACGTGCAAAGCATGTATACTAAACTGGTATGAATTATAAATTTGTTGCTGCTTTGATTTGTTTCATGAATGATTTAATTCCTTATTGATTTATATTTTATATATATAATAAAAGTTCAGTTCTTCAGTGCACCGAAGTTTCGAGACCCCTATAGTGAACTGAACTTTTGAAAAAAGAACACTGACACCGAACCAAAAAATCAAAGAACCAAATTAGTTTTGTTCAGTTTGAGTTTTTGATTTTTCGGTATTTGTGTCCATCCCTATTCGAAGGGTGATAAGATAAAATTATTCTTTTATTTATAATTTTTTAAAAAGCGTATTAAATTAAAATTAAAATTAATATTGAATAAGTATTATTGGACAGAGAAAATAATTTAAACTATTTAATTAGTGAATGTGGTCCATGTAAGCCTTTCATTTTTTCCACAGAGACGTGAATAGGGGTCTTAAACATGACCTAAAAATTGATGACAAAATTAAGTAGAATTATCCTCCCTTTATTTTTTAAACAAAAAAATGGTCCAAATGTGATCTGATTATCGAAAATGATTCATGCTTTGTTCTCCACTCTAATTTTCTCTCTCTCTCCCTTTATAATTTTGTTTCGGTAAATTTTTATTATTTTAGTAGAGGAGGTTTCATGGCGTATGCTATTTGGATGATATAATATTGACTGATGAAATTTGGGATAAAATTAATGATAGATTGGAGGTTTGGACATATATTCTGAAGTCCAAAGAGTACAAATTGAGCAAGACCAAAATCAAATAATTTGGAGTGCAAATTCATGTCACATGGGATGAAGCGGACATCAAAATGAAGCTTGCCACTCAATCTATTCCGAATAAAAAGCTTTAAATATCTTGGTCCATCATCCAAAGTAGTGGTGATATCGATGATGATGTCACCATATTGTATTGAGACAACACTGGATGAAATGGAGGTTTGCTTTTAGAGTATTGTGTGATAAGAAGATACCACATAAACCTAATTGTAAGTTTTACAGAATGACGGTTAGACCATTTTTGCTATATAGGGTGGAGTGCTGGCAAGCCAAAAACTCGCATGTTCAAAAGATGCAGGTTGCGGAGAGGAGAATGTTGAGATGGATGTGTGGACATACCAAGTGTGATATGATTAGGAATGAGATTATTCGGGAGAAGTTAAAGGTGACCCTTGTGATAGACACAAGATGAGAGAAGCAAGACTGAGATAGTTTGGGCATGTGAAGAGGAGGAGTACCGATGCACTTGTTAAGAGGTGTGAAAGGTCGAATTTAGGGATTACACGAAGGGGGTAGAGGTACATCAAAAAAGTATTTGGGGGAGGTGATTAGATAAGATATGGCGCAACTTCATATCACCAAGGAGATGATCTTAGATAAAAAGGAATGATGGTCGCGTATTAGGGTAAAACGTTAATAGGATAGTAGAGGCAGGATGTTATTGTCTTGCCTTGTGATGTAGTAGGCTAGGAGGATTAGTCGCGCCTTTATATATTGTGTTGTTACTGCTCGTTGTTCATTCTGCTACTTTTATTGCATTTATAAAATTGTCAACTTTTCATTCTAGTCATTATTCTATATTTAGTATTTTCTGCTTTTGGGGCTGATATATATTTGAGTTGAAGGTCTTCCGAAAAAAACCTCTCTATCTCTAGCAGATAATAATAAGATTTGCGTACATTTTATATATCGCAGTATATAACGATGGTTTTTTTTTTGTGTGTGTACGTGTACAAACTCTTAACTTGTAGCATGTATTTTTTAAAAATTTATGATATAAATTCGCTACTTATC
>JAABOM020061413.1:0-11036 GCA_011800125.2 Solanum clarkiae
TTTCACTCCCCAAACTCAAGTCCCAAACCCTCATCCCAAGCTAAGGTTCTCCTTCAAGGTTCTTCTTCAAGCTTCAAACCTCCATCTCCAATCTTCACCAACTTCATCTCTAAGATAAGGTATGTGGGTTTCTTTCATGGGTTCCTTTGACCCATGATACCCAAGCCTTCTTTTACTCAAATTGCATGATTTAAAGTTTATTTACAAATAGGTATTGATTATTATGAAATTCACTGTACACTATGTTAGAACTATGTAAACTTGTGACTGTTTTGCTATGTTTTGAGCTATAAATCTTTGATTTATTTTAAGATTTGATGAGGGGTTTCGATGCATATTGCTTGAGAGTGTTGCAAGGTGTCGATTGATGGTTTTACAATGGATTTTCTTGCATGATTTTATCTCTATATTTCATGGTTTTATACTAGCGTTACATACCCTCAAAGTGTTTGATAAAATGTTTGCATGTGGTTTCTTGAGGAGTACTTGAAGGTCCAAAGCATGAGATATATGAATGACTATATGATGACAAAATAAGCTTATGTACATGATAAATTCTATACAAAGTGTTGCATTATACCATGCCCAATTTGCGGGAACTAAGAACCCGAATAACCTAGATAGGTGTTTATACTCATCAACCTTGAGAAAGGTTTGTACTTCTCCACCTATTGATGGGGCAACATCACCACAAACCTAGATGGAGGTTTGTACTCATCAAACTAGGGAAGGTTTGAACTTCTCCACCATGGTGATGGGGTAGCATTATCACCAACCTAGATGGGGGTTTGTACTCATCCACCTAAGTGACAAGGCAGCATCATCACTAATCGACCAAAGGGTTGTACAGTTGGAAATCTAGCTTGCTCTCTTTTACACATATATCCTATATGAGCATGAGTTACTTAAGCATGTTTTACTTATACATTAATCATATATGTCATATTGTTATATTATGCCTTTTGCCTATTGTTATGCATTTGATTATGATGCCTATCTCTTGTTGCATTGCATCCTACATAGTTAGTACATTCAAATGTACTAATGCATACTCTATGCCTATGTGATTTTACAATGTAGAAACTGGTGGCCAAGTTGATCATCTTCCTCCTCCATGTGGCTAGATCGGTGCTATTCAAGCTAGTTGGTGAGTCCTCCACTTCGGGGATCTTAGCCTATGTTTCTCCTATTATGTATTGAGACATTATTCTTTGTTGTCTATTTTAACTATGAGGGTGAGCTTGGTTACTTTGTCTTGGCCCCCGCTCTTATCTATGTATTAGAGGTGTTGTTGGACATGTTATGTATCTATGATATGCATTTGACTCTTGTCTCTTGATTACAATCATATGGAAGTGTTTCCCCTTAGCCCCAGTTTCTCAACTTTTATTTCTTGATGCTTGTTTTTTTGCTTCCACGACCAAGAATGTGTAATAATGTTCTAAGAGGCTTGCTTAGGGTCCCTTTGGGTTCCCCTTGTGCCGTGTCATATAGGCCCTAGGCTTTGGTCGTGACACATATTCTCCTTGATTGATTTAGGCTGAATAATTTGTGCCGTGTTATATAGGCCCTAGGCTTTGGTCGTGACACATATTCTCCTTGATTGATTTAGGCTGAATAATTAAATGTGATGGGTCTCGTCTGTGATACCTTGAATGTAATCTTGAAGATTATCTTTAATTTTTACATATTTTCTTAAACTGATGACCATTATACTTTGAATTAACTATTTACATGTATTATTGTATGATTGTGTATCTATCCTTACATGATTTCCTTGTTAAAGACTTCAAGAATGAACTTAGAGGTAATGTCTAGAGCCTTGACTGTTTGAGTGTATTAATTTCTATGATATGTGCCTTGAGATGAGTATAGTGATAGCTGAAGTTGATGAAAGTAGTGTCCTTAGAGTGTAAACGAGATTAAGATAGAGTTTGAAAGGGTGATTCTATTCCTTGAGTTTATAGGGGCCAGATGAGATGAGGTCCTTGTCTGGGGGAGGTTGGTTGTATAACCATCCAGATGTTGATAGACTTATGAGAATGTTGAGTCCTAGGAGGAGTATTATAATCGAAATGGGTAAGAGTGAGTCTCACTGGTACTCATTTAACTACGTGGCTAGCGTATGTGAGGATTGGACCGTCAAAGCGAATGTTTTCTTTGTCTAGCAAGGGCTTGATAGACTTTCTTTGGGATCCCCTGATACACTTGTCCTTTACCCCGGCAAGGTACTGGGCGGATGTGGCAACGACAACTCTTCGTTCTATCATCACCTGCTCATAGGTGTGGTTGTCTATTAGAAAAACTCCCGGATAAGTTTCATTTTGATAGTACTCTAAGATTGATGTGATAGTATGAGTCTTGATTGATGGTGATGTGACAGAGCCCTGTCCCTTTTTCCAGTTGAGATTGAGTGACAGTTGAGTTGATGTCGTATTATATTGTCTTGTCCATATTGTCTACTTTAGCCCATTTTACATACAGTAAATTCCACATACTAACGCCCCTTTAGTATTGCATCATTTTATGATACAGATTCTGTAGATAAAGGACTTCAGCAGGCGATTCGTTGAGGCTCATAGATTCCTAGACAAAGACTTGGTGAGTCCTTCCCTACATTTGGAGGATGTCGTACTTTCCTTTTTCTATTGCTTCAAGTTATTTCATTTGATAGTGGTAGCCATGGCTGGTCATGGTAACTTCTTAGACATTAGTTATAGAGGCTTCATAGACATGGACAAATGATAGTTGATGTTGGGTGTCTTTTCCCCTGTTTTCTTTTTATATTGAGATTGCTATTCTATTGTTATTCCATACGATAAACATAGTGATAACATTGTAGCCCGCTAATAGCCCTCTAAATTCATGAATGTCTTGCGCTAATGTACTGAACATGAGATTCATAGTTGCATTACTTATAGCTTCCTTGTATTGAACAAGTGTGATGGGACTTGATGGTTCTCTTGGGGACTAACAATAGTCTCTAAGTGCTAGTTATGCCTAGGGTACCCTCCCAGGGAATGACAAACTTGGTATCAGATAACAGAGTTCGAGTGTCCTCGGAGTCTATGAAGCCGTGTCTAGTAGATTCTTGATTATGGGTGTGTTTTACACCACACTTCCTAAGCAGAAGGCTATAGGACATTAGGAAATGTTACCCATCTTCTATGCTCTAAGTTCGTGCGACAGAGTTTCACTCTATGAACAATTTCATTCTAATTCGTGTGTTATACGTATTGCGAAAAATGCCGCCAAACAGAACAACTGCTCAGAGAGATGCCTCAACCCCAGCTACTGAGAACACCCAACCTGAGGTACCAGTTTAGACAGAGACGAGGAGACGAGGATGGCCTGCTAGGACTACTGAGGTCCCACAGGCACCCACTGCACAGCCCTAGCCAGCTCCCACCATAGAGGCACAATTTACTGGAGCCATCACTATGATGACTCAACTGGTGGCCTCCCAGGGAAACAATCAGGGTCCTCAAGCTCCTAACTCTAACTCACAGGAGTCCTTAGCTATGACCTGACTCAGAGATTTCTTGAGGATGAATCCGCCAGTGTATATGGGGTCGTAGGTTGAGGAGGACATGCAGAACTTTATTGATGAAATGTATAAGGTACTGAAAGATATGCATGCTTATAAGATTGAGGGAGTTGAGCTTGCCTCCTATCAGCTGAAGGATGTTGCTAATGTATTGTACAACCAATGAGAAGATAGTAGAGGTGAGGATGCTGAGCTTGCAAAGTGGGAGGAGTTTAAAGGTACTTTCCTTGACCATTACTTTCCTTGAGAGTTGAGGGAGGGGAAGGTTGATGAGTTTGTGAACTTGAAGCAAGGAGGGATGACAGTTAAGGAGTATAGTCTTAAGTTTATTAAGCTGTCCAGGTATGCTCCGGAGATGGTGCAAGACATAAGGGCTAGGATGAGGAAGTTTATATCTGGCCTAGGCAGACATGTGTAGAAGCAGTGCAAACCAACTTTGAGTATCCCCGGGCATAGACATCTCCAGGATTATGGTGTATTCCTAACAGACAAAGGAGGATAAGAAGAGAGATAGAGAAGAGCAGATAAATAGAAGGGCAAAATCAATAGGACATGAGCCTAGCCAGCAGATGCAGAAAAAGGTGACAAGTCCTACTTCTAGAAAAGACCATCTCATCATGCACCTTTTGTAGCGAGTGTACCCGTTCAACCAAACAAGTATGATAAGAAGTATTATGGTTACCAGAATTACAGGGCTCAAGGTGCACAATCTCAGGATAGTGTGACTCAAGGTCCGAAGGGAAAACCACCTTGTGATAAGTGTGGTAAGATCTATCTGGGTGAGTGCCATGTGGGTAAGGATGTTTGCTATTCATGTGGACAGACTGGTCACTTCCAATTTTGAGTGTTTAAAGAGGAGGCGAGGTAAAAGAAGTAGTAGAGCACAGTCCTCCATAGCACCCCTAGCGGGCAATTATCAGAGGAGTACTACTACAGGTACAGGAGGCGGGATGAACCACCTTTATGCTATGGGTAATCTACAGAATAAGGAGGCTTCACCAGATATTGTTATGGGTATGATTCGAGACTTTACTTTTGATTGCTATGCAATGCTTGACCTGGGTGCCACTTTATCTTTTGTGACTCCTTATGTGGCTAGTAAGCTTAGGACTCTCCCACAGTGTTTGCTTGAGCGTTTTGCTGTTCCACTCCTACTGGTGAGTCTATCTTAGCTAAGAGGGTCTATAGGCATTGTATAGTATCCATTTATTATAGAGATACCTTGGCTGACTTGGTAGAGTTGGAGATGGTTGATTTTGATATGATACTCGGCACGGATTGGCTCCATGTCTGTTATGCTTCGGTGGACTGTAGAACTTGAATTGTTAAGTTCCAATTTCCTAATAAACCTGTCTTAGAGTGGACAGGGAGTTCTGTTGCACCAGGTTAAGTTTATCTTTTATCTTAGAGACGGAAAGTTGATCTCCAAAGGTTGTATTTACCACCTTATGCGAGTTAAGTCTGATGATGCTGAATTGTCTACTCTTGAGCCAGTCCCGATTGTGAATGAGTTTCCTGAGGTGTTCCCTGATAATCTACCAGGAGTCCCTCCTGACAGGGAGAATGACTTTGGGATTGATTTTCTTCTCGAGACCCAACCCATTTAAATTCCACCTTATAGAATAGCCCCCGCAAAGTTGAAAGAATTGAAAGACCAATTGAAATACTTGTTAGAGAAAAGTTTCATGAGGCCTAGTGTCTCTCCTTGGGGTGCTCTAATCCTATTCATACATAAGAAAGGTGGGTCCCTTAGAATGTTCATAGACTACCAGCAACTGAATAAGGTCACAACAAAGAATAAGTATCCTCTCCCCAGAATAAATGATCTATTTGACCAACTTTGAGGAGACGCTTGTTTCTCCAACCTCAAATCGAGTTACCATTAGTTGAAGGTGAGGGAAAGTGATATTCCAAAAGCAGCCTTTAGGACATAATATGGACATTTTGAGTTATTGGACATGTGCTTTGGGTTGACAAATGCACCTGCAAATTTCATGGATTTGATGAACAGGGTATTCATACCATATCTTGATATGTCCTTGATCGTGTTCATTGATGATATTCTAGTGTATTCAAAGGATGAAGAGGGGCATGCTAATCATCTTAGATTGGTTTTGCAAATACTTAAAGACTATTAGTTGTATGCAAAATTCTAAAAGTGAGAGTTTTGGCTCAAGTCCATGGATTTTCTAGGCCATGTTGTTGGGGGAGATGGTATTCAGGTAGATACTCAGAAAATTGAAGTGGTTAAGAACTGGTCTAGACCAACTTCTCTGTCAGGAATAAAAAGATTCTTGGGATTGGCAAGCTATTATCGTAGATTTGTTGACGGCTTCTCTTATCTGTCATCACCATTGACTAAGTTAACTCAGAATAAGGCCAAGTTTCAGTGGTATGAAGAGTGTGAAAAGAGTTTCCAAAAGTTGAAGACTAGATTGACTATAACACCAGTTTTGACCTTGCTAGATGGTATGGGAGACTTTGTGAGATATTATGATGCATCCAGAGTTAGACTGGGTTGTGTGTTGATGTGGAGAGGGAAGGTGATATCTTATGCTTCCACACAACTTAAGATCCATAAGAAGAATTATCCGACTCATGATCTCAAGTTGGCAGTGGTAGTATTTGCACTTAAGATCTAGTGCCACTATCTATATGGAGTGCATGTAGACGTGTTCACTTATCACAAGAGCTTGCAATATTTGTTCAGCTAGAAGGAGCTCAACCTGCGGCAGAGAAGATGGTTAGAATTGCTAAATGATTATGATATGAGCATCCTCTACCACCCAGGTAAGGCTAACATTGTTGCTCATGCTCTTAGTAGGTTGTCTATGGGTAGCACGGCCTATGAGGAGGAAGGGAAGAGAGAAAGGGCTAAGGATTTTCACAGATTAGCTCGACTAGGAGTGCAACTTGAGGAGAACAATGAAGGCGGGGTCAATGTTCAGAATGGGTATGCTTCATCCTTAGTGTCAGAAGTGAAGGAAAAGCAAGACCAAGACCCTGTCTTATTTCAATTGAAAGAAACGGTTCACAAGCAAAAGGTGATGGGTTTCTCTAAAGGGGGAGATGAGGTGTTGAGATATCAGGGTAGATTGTGTGCCTAACGCTGATGATGTTCGAGAGAGGATCATGGCTGAAGGTCATAGCTCCAGATATTCTATCTATCCTGGTTTCACAAAGATGTACCACGACTTGAGAGAAGTCTATTGGTAGAATGGAATGAAGAAGGGCACTGTTGAATTTGTCTCTAAGTGTCCTAATTGTCAATAGGTCAAGGTTGAACATCAAAGACCATGTGGATTGGCTCAGAACTTTAAAATTCCTGAGTGGAAGTGGGAGATAATCAACATGGATTTCATTACCGTCTTACCAAGATCCCAAAAGCAACATGATTCGATATGGGTAATTGTGGATAGGATTACTAAATCAACCCAATTCTTGGCAATCAAGACATCAAATATGGCTGAGGAGTATGTACAACTATACATTTGTGAGATTGTGAGGTTACATGGGATTCCGTTTTCCACCATCTCGAACAGAGGAGCTCAATTCACCTCTTAATTTTAGAGAGTTTTTCAGAATGGATTGGGTATGAGAGTGAATCTGAGCACAACCTTCCACCCTCAGACAGAAAAGACAGGCAAAGCGCACCATTCAGACTTTGGAGGATATGTTGAGAGCGTGTATTATCAACTTTAAAGGAAAATGGGATGGTCAACTGCCTTTGATTGAATTTGCATACAACAATAGCTACCATGCTAGCATGAAAATAGCCCCTTATGAGGCACTATATGAGAGGAGATGTAGATCACCGATTGGTGGGTTGAGGTTAGACTAGCTGAGTTGATTGGACCTAATCTTGTCTACCATTCCATGGAGAAGGTGAAATTCATTCGGGAAAGATTGAAGAAAGCACAAAGTCGTCAAAAGTTTTATACTGATGTGAGGAGAAGGGACTTTGAGTTTGAGGTGGATGATTAAGTATACTTGACGGTGTCACCCATGAAGGGTGTCATGAAGTTTGGTAAGAAGGGGAAGTTGAGTCCATGTTATATCGGACCGTAACAGATTATGAGGAGGATTGGGAAGGTCGCTTATGAGCTAGACTTTCCTTCCAAACTAGATCAAGTTCATCCAGTATTCAATGTTTCGATGCTGAAAAACTGTTTGGATGGATCCTACGTTGGCAATTCCTATTGAGAGCACAGGGTAAAGGATAACCTGTCCTACGAAGAAATTTTAGTCCAAATCCTTGATCGACAAGTTCACAAGCTGAGGAATAAGGATATAGTCTCCATCAAAGTTCTACGGAGGAACCAATTTATGGAGGAAGCTACATGGGAAGCTGAGAAAGCGATGAAAATCAAATACCCACACCTATTCGTGCCAAATAGTGATGATGTTGAAGGTAATGTCCCTATCCTTAACACTATTGAAGTTCCCATTATTGAGTCAATGGGCTAATTCTATTCTTGATTCTAAGATAAAGATGTAGATAAGTGATGGATGGTTGAGGGTTCGAGGGTTCTCGAGTGAGGAGTGAGATAAGTTTTGAGTCAACTCGTGATTTATTCTGTCTTTACTCATCACTCGAGGATGAATGACCCCAAGCGGGAGCTGATGTAACACCTCATAAAATTTA
Source organism: Solanum clarkiae (assembly GCA_011800125.2). NCBI lineage: Eukaryota > Viridiplantae > Streptophyta > Magnoliopsida > Solanales > Solanaceae > Solanum > Solanum clarkiae. The sequence goes on from JAABOM020061413.1 coordinate 8,193, forward strand.
TCAAAATACCCCCAGAATGTAATCATGCACATAATGCATCTTCCAAAGCTCCAATGAGAAATTTGAGACCGGATTTGTGATCAATGTGAAAAATTAAGTGAAAAAATAGCCTCGATCCAATTTTAGATCAACCGGATTGAAAAATATTTTTCATAAGTTTAACCGAAAACAATGAGGGTTCATGATAGGGCCGCGCCGCGGACTCATCGCGGACCCACACTTATGTTTTTTCCTTTGTTTTTGATGGAGGTTGAAATTTCAAAAAATACACTGGTCCGTTATGGGTTCGCATCATGGACTAGCGCAATTTTGGTGATGAGTTTTCTTTTAATTTCGGGAAGAGTATTTTGGGTATTCCCAACCTATTTTAATACCTCAAAAGGTGTTTTAACTCCTTTAATTCATACGATGGGTTCAAGCCCATTATTTTTCTCCCTTAATTCGTACGAAGGGTTCAAGCCCATTATTTTTCTAAGTCTACAAATGGGAATTCTGAGAGAAGAAGAAAGAGTTAAGGGTTTCGAAGTTCGAGTCCAAGTTCTTGAAGAAAAGTTATAATTCTTCATCCAAGGTATGTAAAGGCTACCCAGAATATAGGATTGTTTTCTCCCATATGCCCCTTGATTAATTTAGGTTGAATAATTGAATGTGATGGGTCTGGTCTGTGATACCTTGAATGTAATCTTGAACACTATCTTTAATTTTTACATATTTTTGTAAATTGATGACCATCATACTTTGAATTAACTAGTTATATGTATTATTGTATGATTGTGTATCTAACCTACATGATTTCCTTGTTGAAGACTTCAAGAATGAACTTAAAGGTAATGTCTAGAGCCCTGATTGTCTGGGTGTATTGATTTCTATGGTTTGTATCCTGAGATGAGTACAGTGATGGCTGAAGTTGATGAAAGTAGTGTCTTTAGAGTTTAAACGAGATTGAGATAGAGTTTGAAAAGGTGATTCTCTTCCTTGAGTTGATAGGGGCATATAAGATGAGGTCCTTATCTGAGGGAGGTTGGTTCTACAACCATCCTGATGTTGGTAGACTTATGAGCATGTCGAGTCCTGGGAGGAGTATTAGCACCGAAATGGGTAAGAGTGAGTCCCACTCGCACTCATTAACTACGTGGCCAGCATAGGAGAGGATTGGATAGTGAAAGCGGATGTTTCCTTTGTCCCGCAGAGGACTTGATAGACTTTCTTTGGGATCCCCTTATAGACTTGTCCTTTACCCCGACAAGGTACTTGTCTAAGGTACCTTCTTAGACATTAGTTATAGAGGCTTCATAGACATGGACAGATGATAGTTAATGTTGGGGTCTTTTACCTTGTTTCCTTTTTATATTGAGATTGATGTTCTATTCTTATTCCATACGATAGACATAGTGATAGCATTGTAGCCCACTGATAGCCATCTAAATTCTTGAATGTATTCCGTTAATGTATTGACTGAACAAGTCTAATGGGATTAGGTGGTTCGCTTGGGGACCAGCAATAGTCTCTGGATGCCAGTTATGCCTAGGGTACCCTCCTGGGGAGTGACATTAGCTATGGATAGTTATGGTAACCTACTTCAAGCCTTTGGTTCCTCGATCCAATATGTTGGGAAAGTCATCACTGCTGAAGTGATTGCAATTGGTGTAGCGTTGGAGAATGCTAGAGAAAAGGGTTGGATGAAAGTACAAATTTTATCAGATGCAAAAAATGTGGTAGATATGATACGAAAAGGAACTATAGTCTCATGGGAGATAGAGACTACTTGTGAAGATATTTGGAAACTTATGAAGATCTTTGAAAAAATCAATATGGTATATATATTCCAAGATCTTGAAATATAATAGCACATAATATACAAAGTTTTCTCTTTCACTATTACATAAAGCTGTTTGGTTTTCTACTTTTCCTAGATGGATTGTAAGTGATGCTATCGTATCCTTTAACTCTTTGAGCATCTTTATGCATTAATATAAGTAGGTTATTGGATGTCAAAAAAAAAAGGAACAAATGCGATCAATTCTCAAACAAAATATGTCCGCTTCGGATTATCAAAATGGGTTACTTGGATTTAAATTAAAATGAAATTAAATTTGATATTTAAAATTAAGTCACAAATTGACTCAATTGTACTAACACTGAAAGAAATTGTAAAGATATTAAACAAGTTGAAATGAATTTGTAAAGAAATTGAAAAGAATTGAATTAAAAATGCTACAAAAAAATTGGGGTGAAATTAAATAGATTGTCATCTAATTAATAATTATAATATACACATTTATGTAAATATACAATATTATAAAATAATTATTTTATGCAAAGAAAATACGCATATGCACATAATATATTCTAAAATAATTGCGTAAAATATTTGAACATATTAACATTATTATTTTAAATTAAGCATTGATAAAATAAGATAATGAAATATATAATGCATTTAAATATGGTAATAATAATGAGCATATTACTAAATAAAAATAGTAAAAGATGAAAGTAAATAATAATAGTAATATATAAATAATATCAAATAATGATGATGATGATTATACTTTATAATGGTAAAATAATTAAAGAACAAAATTTGAAAATTAAGAAATGTTTAAAAATGCACACTTATTTTGATAAAAAACTGAATGTAAACTCATTTATTGAAAAAGTTTGAAAAATACTATTATAATCACATGACAATCTAAAATAAGTTATAAATCGGTCAAAATTGGATGTCAACACCGATCACACTCCTACTTTTTTTATTTACTGGTTGGTAAGCTCTCATAGATGTTATATTTTTACGCTCTATTGGTTCATGAGTCCACTTGTTTTGGAGGAAGGAGGAGGGGG
>JAABOM020061414.1:0-11036 GCA_011800125.2 Solanum clarkiae
ATACAAAACTCAACCTTAGAAACTTAATTAATGAAGGGTAAAATTGAAAAAAGTTTCCAACATATCCCTTGAAAAGTGAACAATTCACTTATTTTGAAACATAAGAAATTTTTCAACAATTCACTTAATATGAAATGGAGGGAGTATCAAAAAATATATATTGATTCAACTTCTATTTGGTTGGATTTTATTTTATGGATTTTATTTTATGAATTTTGTCTCTATTTTGGTTAAGCATGATGGCAAATGGGATACCACAGGTTTGCTGTCGTTTTTAAAAAAAATTTCCCCATATAAGGCAACATAAAACTATTTTTGGTGGTTTAGCTATTATAAAGTTAGTTTGAGCTTGTAGTATTAAATTTCTGCATTTGTTACGTTTGATTTTTTTGAGGCATTTATTTGATTTTGTTGAGTATATGACATTTATAGGGAAAAGCTTATAGTATGTCATAAATGTGAAAAAGTATAACATTGAGAAAAAGTTTAATCCAAATAGATGCAAACAAAACTTACGGATAATGTTTGTACTTTTTTAGTTCTTCTGTAGAGAATGATATGAGTTGGTATTTACAAATAGAAAAAGTTATTACGTTTATTTGCAGAAATTTTTTTTTATTACTTCACTTTTAACATTTAGTTGGTGTAGTTGTCTGTTTAATTTGGATTTTTATGTGTATTTATGTAAACACACAGGTCGTTATGTCGATTACAAAATTGAAGGAATTATATTTGATAGGAAAAGTGGATTTGAGGGTTTGGTTGATATTATCGCTAAACAAATAGGGATCGACAAGAGCAACAATGATGTGGTGCTACAATATAAGGTTACGAATGAATGCTACAATATAAGGATACGAATGAATCTCCACCAATGCACATCTATAATGATATGAGCTTCAATGTATATCTGGATCAAAAAACAACTAATACGAATTTTTTCAGCAAGTATCCATTATGTGTAACGTGTGAGGATAATTGTATGGAGATAATATTGCACCAAACACCTGTTGATTTGTTGATACATTCGAAAGCTTTGTGCCTTCCTGGTATTGAAAAATTGATCGAAGTTACGCATGAATGTATACATATCATAGACAACACTCAAAATATGGATGTCCACGAGAATCAAATCTACAAAAGTAAGAATATCCTTGTAGAGGTCATGAGACAGTATACATTGTTGAATGCATTTGAATACATTGTGATAAAGTCAAGTCCAACAAGGTATGTACTTTTAGTGTTCAATTAGGTATTAATTTTATGAATTTTTTCTTTATCACCATTGCATAATAATATTGTTAAACTTGAAATAAAATTGAACTTAAATTAGCGGTAGCGAATTTTATCTCCTTAGTTGTGAATCTTATGTAATTTTATGTCGGAAGTATTTTTTATAGTATAGTTGTTAAATTGGTTATGTCATTTAAAGCTTAGGTAATGATATATGGTGAAATGTTAGATATGTAGTTGATAGATATATTCTGGGTACATTCTTGGGTACTAAGTTGTGGAAGTTGGGTATTATTTTGGGTATTTTGGATACTATATTCTGGGGTTCAGAAGTTGTCTTTTAGTTTGGGTACTAAATTGATTATAAATTGATAATTGTATTACCAAAACTTGTGTTGTTGTATTTTTTGTTTATTTTTTAATTTAGCAGTTATAGTTTACAATGCACCAACAATAAGTGTGCATGGGTCTTTAAGTCTTCATGTTTGAGCAATTTCGAATTGTTTAAAATTTGTAAATTTTATAATACATACAAATGTCCAGTGAAAGACAGACTAATGTCGAAGCGTCAATGTAAAAATGGTGTACTTGGTGCAATGTTGTTAGACAAATGCAGTGATACAAAATCTAATTATACGCCAAGTAAAATTAGGAAGGACATGAAGAGAGAACATGCGATCACATTGAGTTATATGCAAGTATGAAGAGATAGACAAAAAGCCTTTAGTATACTCCGAGGGGACCCCGCTATATCGTACGGAAAAATACCAATATATTTGTATATGTTGGAACAAACATACCCTAGGACTATAGTGGATTTAAGAAAGAGAGAAGATGATAGTTTTTTGTATACATTAATTGCGCTGGATGCATACATTATAGGCTGGGAATGTCGATCAATAGTAGTTGTTGATGGAACACATGTTAGGTCGACATTCGAAGATACAATGTTGATTGCCAGCACTTTGGACCCGGGTGGTGAGTAGAGTTCATAAAATCATGCAGTATTTTTATGTGTGTTAAACATAGTTAAATAACTGTATTTTACAATTAATGTAGGTTACATATTGCCTCTTGCATACAGTGTGGCTGATTAAAAAAAATGATAATTTATGGAATTGGTTCTTGCAATGTTTCAAATTAGTATGCGAGGATAGGCACGGTATGTGCTTTGTTTCCGATAGGAACAAAAGCATTTGGAACGCCGTTGCAACTGTTTATCCTAGAATTCCATCCTACGCTTGCATATACCATTTATGGACAAATGTGCTGAAACGGGTACACAAAAATGCCGACGAGGTGAGAAAGTTATTTTTTTTCCTTAGCTAAGACATACACCGTTGAGGAATTTGACAACTTGATGAGCAACTTAAAGGACATAATCCAGGATGTCACGACTATTTAGTGGAGGCAGATTTTAATAAATAGTCCCGCACACACTCAACTACAAAGAGGACATGGACACTAACTAGCAATATTGTCAAGTCAATTAACAACACAATCTTGTCAGGGCGTAGGCTACCTGTAGTACCTATGTTAGAATATGTAAGAAAAATAATTGAAAAGTGGAAGAAGAACAACCAGAAAGGAAGAGAGACTACAACCACTTTGACAAATAAATACAATCAAATGTTATTGAAGAGTGAGAGATTATCAAATCGAATGACAGTATGGTTATGATTTTTCAAATATATAATGAAATAACGAAGTTTCTTGATACACAAAATTTGTGGTACTAACAAAAATGTGACTCTTTTATTTTACAGGTGAGAGCCTCAACAAAGTATGTACACACAGTTACAGATGGTGGAAAGAGGTACATTGTTTGTTTACACACAAGAATATGTTCTTGTAGAAGGTTTCAACATAATGAAATCCCTTGTGCATATGCAGTTGCAAGTATTGTATATAGGAAGAAATATGTTGAAGAGTATTGTTCAATTTACTACAGTACGAAAAATTGTCGTAATGCATATACAATACCTATCGATTCATTGCCATGCGAGAGTACTTAGGTTGTTCCTAATGAGATCATAAATGAGGCCATGTTGCCACCATATGTAAAACGAAGACTAGGGAGACCTTCAAATTATGATCGCAAGAAGGATTTCACGGAGGTAATATTCAAAAGAAGAAAGATAACATGTAGTAAATATGGCACAATGGATCATGACAAAAGAGTTGCACCCATGTCCAAGAAAAGAAATGATTCTTTGACCAACAATGTGTATGATATAGTGAGTAATAGTTAGTTGATTTTTGTGTTTTGAAAATTCTTGTTGTTAATAGTTATTTGGTCTATGATATGATGGATATTTGTTAAATTGGATATGGGGAATCTGGTGTAGTTGATTTTTGTGCTTTGATGTTCAGGTAGTTAGTTGCAGATTGATCAAAAATTGGGTTAATATTCTGTGATTAAGGAGCACTAACCTAAGAAATATTACTGGTTGGTCGAATAAAATTGTTATTCATTGAGTTTGTTTGTGCATTTGTAGTTGAAATTATTGATGGCTTCAAAATTTAAATATCTAAATGATACTACTAAGAATGAAATGGATAGTATGTGATTTTGGTTGGAACATTGTTAAATTGTTATGCCAAAAGAAAGATTTCAAGGTCATTCCTAATAAATCAAAGTGTGTCTATTAACCCAATTAATGAAACCAACATAATAACCAATTAAAAAATCAAATGCCTGAGGTCATTTATTTTTAAGGTGAAACTTTGAAATCAAAGTTGGCATCACAATTATAATGCATAACCCTTGAGGGTGGAACTTTAGTACAAGTTCATTTTGCTTGACAGTATGGTAAAAGGGAATTTTTTACCTTTAATAAACTAAGTGAATAATGTTCTAGTTAAATCATTGTGTTAACTTTAAATAGAATAATTTTAATTAAAGTAAAAACAAAAGAATTTACATGAAAAAATAAAAGACAAAGTCCAACCATAAACTAACCATCAAAATTATCATAAAACGATTATTATAATCATATAAATACCAAAACATTTAAGATTTTTAAAAGGTGACTTCTATATGAAAAATTGTATGTCAAGTACTAGACATTCGTAAAGCATGAAAAAATTTACCAAAAAAGTTAACCCAAAAATATACATTATTTTATATGAACATGTAATATCTAAACTGTCCAACAAAATCACCCAAAAAATTGTCTACATCTTCCATCTAGGAGACAAACTTTAAAAGACCGACATGATCACTAACTGGGACGTATTTCTTTGCCGGTAAAGGACCCCCTGAGTCGATTGGCACCCTAGACAGCAGCATCACTTTCACTAACAGTTCAATCTCCATTTTTTGACTCTCATACTGCCATAAGAAAGTGTCATACCTCAACTTAAATAAGTTCGGCTCAATGAACCAAGAAAAGATATCTGAATGGCTTTGGGAGTAATATTCAGTAAAAACACATTTGTACAGATCACAATCACTGTAAAAATGAAAGAATAACAAATAAAGTCAATCAAATTTTGTACAAAATGATAAAAAAAGGACATGCTAGAAAATCAAGATATGAGCAGAAAAAATGCCAATATTTTTTTTACAATAACAATGCCAGGAACCAAACAAGGATGGAAAATAAAAAATTATCATAATATATATTTTAGTTTACTTACCAGCATAATCAAAGTTAAAGACACTAGGTCTGTATCTAGGATGTTGAATAAGAGAATTGAAATAAAAAAAATTTGGAATGACTAATTCAATGTAATGTAACTCCTCGTTAGCAATATAAATGAATTTTCAAGTCTTTTTACTTATAGCACGATTCGATTCTTCAAATGCAAATAGTTAGCACCATGAAAAGCAAAACAAATAATAAATCAATTAATATCAACTTCGTACAAAATTGGAAGAAGAAAACAAACTAGAAGAACAAATATGAACAAAACAAATACCAAGACTTTGGTCAAAAGAATTTCAACAACCACCAAGAAAAAAAATAAAATTTTTATCCTTCGTAAAGACTTACTTGGAATCTCGACGCTGTTGGGGGGTACCATCAACAAAGACATAAGGTAAAGGGTCGCCAAGTGTCCGGTCCACTGATCGCATCTCCTTTTCCCAAATGATGTCAGTCCACTTGCCATAAAAATTAGTGATGCCGAAAAAAGGAAGAATAATTTCCACTAATTTTCTGATGACATCATTAATTACACAAAAAATATTTGGACCAAACATCAAATAGGGAGTCAAATATATTAATATAGCACTTTCTAATACTTATTACAACTAAAACCTAGTGATACAAATCAGGAATATTGACAGGTATGAAAATAAAATCTACAAACTTCCATGGTGTGTTCGCAGGTATCTTAAAGCCAAAAATGTGTTGGGCAACCTTATGGTCACTGGTAATTGCTCGACTATCTTTAGAACTTTTCAACCAAAAGTCATGTACTTGTTCGATTCAACAAATGAAAAAAGAGTCCATAAATATAACTCTTGTTTCATTACCAGGGCTACACTTCGTTTTTTCTCAAGTAATATATTATAACATCTACATGCTAGAAAAAAAAAAGAGAAAAGGAAAAATCAGATTTTGAGATATAAAAGCAAAAAAAATAACTATGAAGTATATATTTTTTTATTTATCGAATCTCCCCATGATCGTCTCGTAGTGGTCAAATCATAAAATCAATACATATTTTCTATTATATCCACCCCAAAGTCAAAAAGGGGGTTGATCTTGTTCGACGCAACTGTGAAAGTATTTTATTTGTTGATGCAGTGAAAATCAACTTGTTAAGTCAAAGTGTAATAAATGTAAGAAATAAATAAAGATATATAAGATACTTACTTGCCATGTTTCTTAGATAATTTTTGGTTGATCAAACGCTGGAATGCATCAATCAAATCTTGATCCACTTGAAAATAGTGTGCATCGAATAGATGATTACTTTTACAAATATTCGTGTGCTTGCCTGAAGACCTATATGTGACTTTGGGTACTTGGACAGTGTGCTTGTTTTCAAGTGCATCAAGTTGGAATTCGGTAAAATTCGATTAGAAAAAATCGTCAAATGTAGACGTCTTATTAGTAAAACCTATCGCTTCTCCTAAAAGTCAAACAAATCAAATATTAACTACATTGTCCAAAAATATACATACGTATTATCAGTTGTTAAAATTAGCAGCTTAAATATATTTAATTTTATCTAAATTTGATAAGAATGTACTATCAACACACGAGTCCTTTGTGCAAGCACTATCTTGTCTGGCTTGACTCAGTACAAGATCCTGGTAATAAAGTACCCAAAAAATGCCTATATATAAAAAGAGAAAACATACAACTAGGCGATATAAAAAAAAACTATCATAACCGCATCATATTTTACCCATATCAGGCACCTTAGGAACATTATACTTCATAAACGTAAAAGCCAAAAAAAAATAATTTGTGATATACACAAGTTTCACAAAAAAAAAATAATATAATAGAAATTCAATCATAATTTTCACAAAAATAATAACCATCATGATGTATTAGAGGTTAGGTCATTCAAGAAACACCAACCAATTTACCAGACCAAAACAACATGGAAAAATAGGGATATAGTGTATAGAAAATAAAACAAATATGAAAAATTTGGTATTAAACTTCTCTGACTCATTAAACACCCAAAAAAGGACTAGCAAAAAATTAAACAAGTTAAACCCAACACATGCGGAAACAAGAGAAATAATCGACAAATGCACAACTATGTAACAAACATGACGCTATATACAGCTGACAGTATGCACTAAGAATTAAAAAAATTAACAGCACAAAAATGTTGAATTGTCAGCTATTGACTGTAGCAAGAAGAATTAAAAAAAACTAACAATATTGGCTGTAGAAAAAACAGTGACGTGATCGCAAATCACACTTTTGACAAATTTGCTTCATGCTCAGAAGAGGCCTGGTATAAAAAAAATATAGTGAATGAGTTAGAAATTATTTTTTAGAAGAACACAACACAGAGTAAATAAAAAAAAGGTCTAAAATGGTTGAATAGTCATGAACTAATACCTTCGATAATCCTGCATTACAAATATTTGGTTGACCATCTGGGTTAGTTCCTCTCTCAGACATAAGCTTTTTGAATGACTCCTCCATGAACTTCTTCAATGCATTATATTGATCCTTTTATATAGATTTCAATGTTAATAAGTGCTGACGAACTGAAACCAATTCGACAAGGTTAAAAAAAGTCATATAAAGTGGACACTTCATACACATTATGAACAAAAATTTAATATCATACCAAAGAAATCTCTTTTTCAAGTCTCTTCATGCGGTTAGAAATGTTGGATTCAAACTTGTTAGATGTAAGAGTTTTATCCGACTCAAGGTCCCTGTTCAATATAAGCTGATTTGGCATTTCACGATCCTGCACGGGTGTAAAAGAACGGGCATCCACCCTGGAATGGAGCTGCTCCTGATCTGTACAGACATCACTAGCATTACGCATGGGCAGCTCGTCAGTCTGGATCACTGACTGCTCCTCAACAGCAAATGTCATATTCTTAAACTTGTACTAAAAATGACAATAATATAGCGAAATTAGAATGTCATAAAAATAAATATTACCTGATTGCTAACGGTCTGAAACATCCCTCTTTTAAAGTGATTATAATTGTCTGGTATATCCCAATTGAACATGCGTGGAGTCCAATGATATTTACGAACTGTAACCGTCCTATCAACTTGGTTGCAACATTCATAAAACCAAATTTGAAGGGCCAAAAAAAAATCAAGTAATAATACCCTCTTCTATTCCCCAACAATTTGTCTACGTATGCAATCTCTAAAATCGATAAACGACAAATAGCCCCATGGATAATTAACATATTTCCCCGACTCCACCAGTAAAAAATGATCTTCAGGAATAAAATAATTCTGACAAGGGAAAATTCAATAAAGGATATACATGTCGAATACATCATCTCGCTCGATTGCTTCTTCATCTTCAAACACACGAACGGAATCGTGTTTTGGCACGCCTCTATTCTTAATGTTTGAAAAATACTTTTACATCAGTTTTGATGTGCCAACCAACTCGTTGACAAAATCATTCAATATACCACATTTGAATCCAGTTACAGCTTAAACTCAGCAATACCAAATTCTAATGTAGAATCATTCAAACAAAATTTGAAACTGTCTTTACTATAGCTTGATACGTCATTCTGTACCAAGTGTCGTATGAGTTGGGGTTGAACTCTCATGACAGGTAATCCGAGAAGGTACCCGAATGGTAACTGTTTGAACATGTCAAGCATTTCACTTTTTTCAATCTCTTTTTAATGAGGTTAAAAGCATCAAAGTTTATGTAATTAAGCCATCTAGGTTGTTTACTTTGGTCATAATTAAAAAAAATCGAAACAAAAAAAAAATAACAAAATATTTAGTGTAAGTTTTTAACAATATAGTACCAAACATTTTACCAAGTATAGTACCAAAACACTAAACAGTTCACCCCATGACATGATATAAATTAGTTAAATAGTTGTTTATTTTTAAAATGTTAAATCAACTAATTACTAATAAAATGACTTGTGATAGTATCATGTATTATACCTAAAAATATATAGAAATATGTCTAAAACAGAAATAAAAAATGAATACTAATAAAATGACCAACTTAGTAATGTCTCTTATAAACAAAAAACACATAAACCCAAAAAGTTTAACAACAATATGACAACTTTATACCCTTTACTAAACCAGCTAATAGACTAATAAAATGACTTATGTTAGTAATATGTGTTACCTAAAAAGATAGATAATACTAAAAAGATGACAATCTTTGTAACACATCTTATAAACAAAACACACAAATCCAAAAAAAAAAAAAAAGATTTTCTACAATATCACAACTTTATAACATATGTTGTATCCCAAAAAATCAAGAGAAAAAATCAACTGAATCAAGTACAAATGAGTTATCTGATATCAATAAAAGAAGTTAGAAGCATTGTTTTTTTTTTTAAAAAAAAATAACATTCATCCAAAATAATTAGAAAAAATCATGACATTACTTTGTACATGTCTTTAACATAACAAACTAAAGCAAATAAAATATTTAAAAAAAAAATGAATGTAGAGCAACTTCATACAACACAGTTTTATAGCAAAAATGGATTAAAAAAATAAATAATACAGTGTTGCTAAAATCTTAAAAAAAAAAAAAATTAAAAGGTTATATTACATACTTTTGTGCTTGTCTTCATGTTTTTTCCCCGTGCCTTCTGAGCTTTGACAGGTTGACGATTATTAGGCTTAGCAGAACCAACAAACCGAGACTAAAAAAAAATAAGTTAATCTTTGTGTTACAACTTAATATTTATAGGTAAAATAATAAAATAATTTTACAAAATGTTGCACTTTCGACGTAACAATCTCGCATTTTGGTTGTGGATTAAACGATATCTCTTTAAAATGGGCATTTCATCTTCGAGATCACTATCATAAGGTAGATCAACTTTTCCTTTCCTTTTTGTATTTGAAGGACTATCGATCGAAACCCTTTTTGTGTACAATCAAGAACAACAACATTCAAACGACTCCCTCATCTGGCTTTCCGCTAGCTGGAGAATGAGTTAGTGTATTAAAATTAGGTGTTGAATAACGTAAAGGTGCCCTATCGAACAATATGGGTTCAAAATTCGAAGGGGAGTTTCTTCGAACGGGAGTTTTTTCATCCATTTCGAAAAAATATTGATGAAAACTCAAAGAATTCCTAACAAACTCTACGGCTGAGTTTTCGAAAGGCTGAAAAATACTTTTTGAACAAAAAAAGAAAGGAGCTTTGAAGGAATATGAAAGGAGCTTCGAAAGAATATGAAAGGAGCTTTGAAAAAATGAAAGGGGCCGACTCAGGGAAAAAAAATTGTAACTTGTCTTTGTTGACACCTAATTTTTACCCTCCACGGTGTCAAATTATTCACGGGGGGATTTATTTTTATTTTTAACAATTTTTAAAACAATTTCAAAAAAAAAATTTCGAAATTAAATCGGGCGCGTGCACCTAATATCCCTATTCCCCAACCCCCTTTTCTTCATTCCCATTTTCCCCAAATCGAAAACCCTAATCCCTAAGCCGCCTCCCCCGCGATCTCCCTTTCTCGTCGCCGCCGACCTTCATCCTCCTTCCCATTCCGACCATCCTCTTCTTCTCCTTCCCTTCGCGAAACCCTAGCCGCCTCTGACCATTTCTCCTTTCCCTCTTCTTCAAAATCGAAACAGACAAACACTGAAAGTACGACAACGTCTCCCGACAACCCCCCACCTCTAACGTCCTTGTCCCCCATGTGTGATTTGCTTTATCAAAAGTAGGAATCGACCCTGCCCAATTTGATTTTTGAATTCAAAATCCCATCCGATTTCCCCCCATTTCGAACCAAAATCGCTCCTATATAAATCCTCCGTCTTCTTCATTTTAAGGCGACGAGAATTGGGAATCGAAAAATAACCAGAGAGACGGGGAGTGGGTAATGAGAAAAACCAGGGAGAATCCGAAGAGATTTCCTTGAAATCAGTCGAAACAATCCCGTTTTCGAAGTGGATTTCCCCAAAATCGATCATGTCTTTGAACAAATTTTTGAAGCTGGAAACTCGAAGTTTACAAACGAACTTCTATTACTGGTGCGGTACGAATTCATAGAAGCTTCGCAAAGCTCGTCGTCGTCTCCAGTTCACTGCCCCAACGAAGGTAATATCCCAACCTCCATTTCATTCTCAAGTCTTTCGTATACTGTATTCGAATGCGAGTATGATAGTTATATCGAAGTT
>JAABOM020061415.1:0-11035 GCA_011800125.2 Solanum clarkiae
TGATATTGTTTTTACTTTCATTATTTTTACTTAGTATTATCTTTAGTGTCATATTTTAAATATAAATTTTACCATTTCATGAATTTTAATTTAAAATAATAATTTTAATTTGATATTGTATATTTTTATAAGTGTGTAGATTATATTTATTAATTAATGTCAATTTATTCAATTTCATTCCAATTTGTTTAATTCGTCGCTCTTTTAGTTTAATTCATTTCAATTTTAGCCAATACCTTCACATTTCCTTCAATTCTAGCCTAAATTAAATCAATTTGTGACTCAATTTTGAATTTTCGACCCAATTTCTCAAAGAATCAATCTCGTTCGTCGATCGATTACATCCAATGGTCTAGATTAAAAGATTATTTTATGTTCTTTAATTCATTTTAACCCCCAAAATCCCTAAAACTTCTTTCACTTTCACCTTTTGACCACCAAGGTCACCACCCTCCATTTTTACTGTCTCGATAGTGAGAGCTGCAGGCCCCATGTCCTTTCGCTCCCTTTTTCCACCAACAAACCCGCACCAACAATCTCCACCAAACGACCCTGAAACAGCAACCAAAAGACCCCGTCGTCCCCTATCTCTCTCCTCTCTGGAACCAACATGCACCACCACCTCCGAACAGCCCCAAAACGCCGCTGCAAGCACCACCAAAACCCTCTTTCCCTTCTGTTCTAAGTCGCCGGACAGTCACCGAACCCACCGGCAACAGCGACCAAATGACCCCTTCACTTCCATCTCCAAACAGCCTCCAAAAATCACCATGCAAAAACCTGTGCGACCACATCTTCTCTCTGGCAGCGAGTTTTGATAACTCGATTGATGGCTACACCGGTGTGAGGAGTATTTTCGATATAGTATTTCAAGACTTATTCCGGTAACATTGCAGTCATATAAAGCTATGCTTATTCTGAGGCCTGAAATTTTATTTTTTGTATTGTTCTTGTTATATGCAATCCAGTTTTGACTCAATCCACAATTAGGTTTGTCTTAATTCTGATTTCGAGCTATTGCACCAATAATGCCTAGTGATTTTTGAGTTGATTCTTGAATTTGGGTTAACTTGTTCAAATTTGAATGTTTTGGGATGGTATAATTGATTTTCTTTGTAAATGCATAAAGAGGCATGGATAATTTTGTTATTGACCATTCACTATTCTGGCATATTTCCCTCCCTTAATTGATATTGCAACCTGCTGAGATTAGCATATGTATAGAATGACCAATTGATCCATTGCATAAATTGTTTTTAGCCTAATTGATAATTCTATTTAGGAATTAATTATGGAAGATGTATTGTGTGATCTGTAGACGATTAATGTATATATTTTTGTCCGCACATTCTTCATTGTTTCTACAATATATTGATTATTTCAAATTATTTATGTATTTTGGGTTAAATGATTTGATTTCTTTACTTGATTACCGTTTTAATTTGGATAGATTATTACTCATTTTAAGATGTTAATTGATTTTATTACCTTTTTTATTTGGACGGATTATTACTTATTTTATTATGGTAAATCTTTAATTAAATGATTAGGCTGATGAAGGATAATTCTCTTGATTTATGTTTTAAATTATATTCTTGCCTTTAATTACTTGGCCATCTAATTACTATATAATAGAGATCTCATTTCACTCTTTCCTCATGTTAGACAACTCATACGAAAAACACAAAATCTTCATACTATTTTTTTACTGCTACTCTAACACTCTCTCCTTTTAACTTTCTGCTCTCTCTTTCTCTAAAGAAAAATATATACAAAAAGAAAAAGGGAAAAGGAAGGCTGCCCTTCATCATTCTCAAGGCTCTCCTTAGTTGGTTATTGTTTTATGTTATTATTTTTCGCACATACTACTCTTTTCTGTGTTTTGTTCGGCGGGAGGGTGCGAAGAGTCGCTGAGAGGGATAAATTCAGAGAAGGAAGACAACTCTGAAGATCTTTTTTTTAATTATTTCTTAATTGTATTTTTTTTTTACTTTCATAAAATGTTGTAACAGTATACTAGTGAAAATCGGGGATCTAATTTAAAAGGGGGAGGGGTATCTATGTGCTATGTTTTTTCTCTTATTTTGTGTTTATTTTATTTTTGATGTGTGTGAATGTGTTTTTGTTTTCCTTCATGTCACTGTCCTCATGATGAGATTAGTTTAAAATGATTTTTAAAGTTGTCTCCATTAGTTAAAAAAAAAAAAGGCATAAAATTGGTAATAGAATTTTTAACATGATCCTACTTGTGGACACTTTTTTGGATTACTAAAATCGTTTATTTGTTTTTAAATTTTAAAGACCATACCTTTGTTGTGTTATATTTACTTGCACTATGACTTAAATAAATACTTTGAATATAATGTCACTTAGAAAATTATGTCCATAGGTTTCAAAGTAATGTTTGTTATATCATATCATATAAAATTATGCCTATACTTTTAATAACTTTTTAAAGCAAGCTATGTCAAAATTCTTTAGCACTATTTCACATAGAGATCATGCATATAAGATGTAACATCCCGTAAAATTATCGAAACGTTTCTAAAACGTAATTGTGCACACGATGCAATTTCCAAAGCTCTAAAGGGAAATCTGAGATCGAATTTGCGGTCAGCGTAGAAAATCGAGTGGAAAAGTAGTCTCGACGCAATTTAAGAGCAATCGGGTCGAAAAATAATTTTCGCTAATAATGCGAAAACAATGTTTGTTCGTGCCACTGGCATGATGTGGAGGGGACGGACAGACACACTTGGTAATATTTTAAATTTTTTATGGGAATTAAATTTTGAAAAAAAACTGTGAAATACACTGCTCTGTGCCCCTGGCGCATCGCAGACCAGTGTACCAATTTTAAATTTTTTTCTTTTAATTCGGGAAAGGACTTTGGTCATTCTCCATCCTATCCTAAGTCCTAAAGTTTACTTTTAAAGTCGTACATTATCATTGAGGGTTCAAAATTCATATTTTCCTAAGTCTAAACGTAAACTCTAAGAAAAGGATAAGAAGAAAGAGTTAAGGGTTTGAAGTGGACCGTGAAAGTGGATATTTTCTTTGTCCTGCAGAGGACTTGATAGACTTCTTGGATCCCCGATAAACTCGTTCTTTATCGCAGCAAGGTACTGAACTAATGTGGCAACGATATCTCTTCGTTGTATCATCATCGACTCATAAGTGCTGATTATCGATTATAGAAACTCCCAAATAGGTTTCATGTTGATGATACTCTGAGGTCGATATGATTGTAGGATTTCTTGATGGATGGTGATGTGATAGAGTCTTGTTCTTACTCTGAGTTGAGATTGGGTGATTGATGAGATGATGTCATTTTATATTGCATAGCCATATTGTTTACTTTAGCCCATTTTACATACAGTACATTTCATGTACTAACGCCCTTTTTGGCACTGCACCATTTTATGATGCAAATTATATAGACAGAAGACTTCAGCAGGCTAATCGTTGAGGTTCATAGATCCCCAGACAGAGACTTGGTGAGTCCTCCCTTGCTTTCGGAAGACATATTTATTTTTTTATATATTTTGAGTTATTTCATTGGACTGTAGTAGCCATAGCGTATCATGGTACCTTCTCAGAGGATAGCTATAGAGACTTCATAGACATAGACAGGTGATAGTTGAGGTTGAGATTGTTTTCCCCATTCCCTATTGAAATTGAATTGTTCTTTCTTTCATACTGTATATGATAGTGATTGTGATAGTCTAGTAACCCACTGACAATCTTTTTAATTTCTTGATATCTTTCGCAAATGAATTGATTGAATGAATGCAAGGAGACTAGGTGGTTCGCTTGGGGGCTATCAATAGTCTTCGAGTGCCAGTTATGTCTAGGGTACCCTTCGGAGGCGTGACAAACATGGTATTAGAGCGCAAAGTTCAAATGTCCTAGGGAGTCTATGAAGTCGTGTCTAGTAGAGTATTGTTTATGGGTGTGTTGTGCACCACACTTCATAAATAGGAGGCTATGAGACAATAGGAAGTGTTACCCTTCTTCTATGATCTGGATTCATGCGATAGAGTTTAACTTTATGGAAATCTTATTTTAACTCGTGCGTTACACATTTACAAAAAACGCCGCCAAAGAGAATAGTTACTCAGAGAGATATCTCAGCCCCTACTGCTGAGAATGCCCAACCTGAGGCCCCCGTCCAGCCGAAGGCTAGGAGATGGGGACGCCCTGTTAGCACTGTCGAGATCCCACAGGCACACCCTGCTCAACCCCAGCTAGCTCCCAGCATCGAGGCTGAATTTAGGGGAGCCATCATCATGCTGACTCAATTGGTGGCCTTCTTGGGTAACAACCGAAGTTCTCAAGCTCTGATCTCTAGCTCACAGGAGCCCTCAGCTACCACTAGACTTAGAGACTTCTTGAGGATGAACCCATCAATGTATACGGGGTTGAAGGTGGAGGAAGACCCGCAGAATTTTATTAATGAAATGTATAAGGTGCTGAAAATGATGCATACCAATGAGATTGGGGGAGTGGAGCTTGCTTCCTTCCAATTGAAGGATGTTGCTAATGTTTGGTACAACCAGTAGGAGGAGAATAGGGGTGAGAATGCAGACCCTGCAGTATGGGAGGAGTTTGAGATTGTCTTCCTTGACCATTTCTTTCCTCAGAAGTTGAGGGAGGCGAAGGTGGATGAGTTTGTGAATCTAAAGCAAAGAGGGATGATTGTGAAGGAGTATAACCTTAAGTTTATTATGTTGTCTAGGTTTTCTCCAGAGATGGTCCAAGACATGAAGGCCAGGATAAGGAAGTTTGTGTCTGGTCTGGGCATACATATGCAGAAAAAGTGCAAGGCGGCATAGACATCTCCAGAATCATGGTGTATGCTCAATAGACAGAGTAGGAGAAGAAGAGAGATAGAGAAGAGCAGATAAATAGAAAAGCGAAGTCAGCAGGACATGAGCCTAGTCAGCAGAGGCAGAATAAGGGGGACAAGTCCTACTTCCAGAAAAGATCATCTCATCATGCAACCTCTGTAGCGAGTGCGCCCGTTCACCCAAGAAAGTATGATCAAAAATCTCATGGTTACAGAACTACAGGGCTCAGGGTGCACAATCTCAGGCTAGTGTGACCTAAGGTGCGAGGGGAAAGCCACCTTATGACAAGTGTGGTAAGCTTTATCTAGGTGAGTGTCATGTTGGGAGAGATGTTTGTTATTCATGTAGACAAACTAGTCACTTCAGTTATGAGTGTCCAAAGAGGAGGCGAGGTGAAGGGAGCAGCAGACCACAATCCTCCATAGCACCCCCAGCTGGCAATCAACAGAGGGGTACTACTACAGGTACTGGAGGCAGGATGAACCACCTTTACGCTATGGGTAATCGACAGGACCAAGAGTTGCATCAAATGTTATTACGGGTATGCTTCGAGTCTTTATCTTTGATTGTTATGCATTGCTTGATGTGGCTAGTAAATTTGGGATTCTTCAAGAATGTTTACTTGAACCTTTTGTTGTTTCCACTCCTACTGGTGAGTCTATCATAGTTGAGAAAGTTTATAGGGATTGTGTAGTTTTCATTTATTATAGAGACACATTAGCTGACTTGGCAGAATTGGAGATGATTGATTTTGATATGATACTTGGCATGGATTGGCTTAATGCCTGTTATGCTTCTGTTGACTGTAGAACCCGAATTGTTAAGTTTTAATTTCCTAATGAACCTGTCTTAGAGTGGAAAGGGAGTTCTGTTGCACCTAAAGGTAAGTTTATCTCTTAGAGCCAAAAGTTGATCTCCAAGGATTGTATTTACCACCTCGTGCGAGTTAATTCTGATGATACTGAATCTTCTACTCTTGAGTCAGTCCCGATTGTGAATGAGTTTCCTAAGGTGTTTCCCAATGATCTACCTGGAGTCCCTCTTGGTAGGAAGATTGACTTTGGGATTGATGTTCTTTCCGAGCCCCAACCCATTTCAATTCCACCTTACAGAATGGCCCCCGCAGAGTTAAAAGAATTGAAAGAACAATTGAAAGACTTGTTAGAGAAAGATTTCATAAGGCTTAATGTCTCACCTTGGGGTGCTCCTGTCCTATTCGTGCGTAAGAAAGATAGGTCTCTCAGAATACGTATAGACTACCGGCAACTGAACAAGGTCACCATAAAGAATAAGTATCCTCATCACAGGATAGATGATCTATTTGATCAACTTTAGGGTGCTACTTGTTTCTCCAAGATAGACCTTAGATCGAGTTACCATCAGTTAAAGGTGAGGGAAAGTGACATTCCAAAGACAGCCTTTAGGACACGGTATGACCATGTTGAGATCTTGGCCATGTCCTTTTGGTTGACAAATGCACCTGCAGCTTTTACGAATTTGATGAACAGGGTATTCAGACTGATCTCGATATGTTCGTGATCGTGTTTATTGATGACATTCTGGTATATTGAAAAGATAAAGAGGAGTATGCAAATCACCTTAGAGTGGTTTTGCAAACCCATAAAAATCATGAGTTGTATGTGAAATTCTCAAAGTCTGAGTTTTGGCTCAAGTCTATGGCCTTCCTAGGCCATGTTATTTCGGAAGATAGTATTCGGGTAGATACTCAAAAAATTGAAGCGGTTAAGGACTGACCTAGACCAATTTCTCCGACGGGAACAAGAAGCTTATTGGGTTTAGTGGGCAACTATAACAGATTTGTTGAAGGCTTCTCTTCTCTGTCAGCACCATTAACTAAACTAACTCAAAAGAAGTCCAAGTTTCAGTGGTCTGAGGAATGTGAAAGGAGTTTCCAAGAGTTGAAGACTAGATTGACTACAACCCCAGTTTTGACTTTGCCTGACGGGACAGGAGACTTCGTGATCTACTGTGATGCATCCAGAGTTGGAGTAGGTTGTGTGTTGATGCAGAGGGGGAAGGTGATAGCTTTTGCTTCTAGACAACTTAAGATTCATGAGAAAAATTATCCGACTTATGATCTCGAGTTGGTTGCGATGGTATTCGCACTTAAAATTTGGCATCATTATTTGTATGGGATGCATATGGACGTGTTCACTGACCACAAGAGCTTGCAATACGTGTTCATCCGGAAAGAGCTCAACATGCGACAGAGGAGGTGATTGGAGTTGCTTAAGGATTATGACATGAGCATTCTCTACCACCCAGGTAAGGCTAACATTCTTGCTGATGCCTTAGCAGGATGTCTATGGGTAGCACTACCCATGTGGAGAACGGGAAGAGAGAATTAGCCAAAGAAGTGCATAGATTGGCTCGACTGGGAGTGAAACTTGAGGAGAACAACGAAGGCAGGATCAATGTTTAGAATGGTTCTGCTTCATCCTTAGTGTCAGAGGTGAAAGAAAAGCAAGACCAAGACCCTGTCTTATTCCAATTGAAAGAAGCGGTTCACAAGCAGAAGGTGATGGTTTTCTCCAAAGAGGGAGATAGTTTGTTGAGGTATCAGGGTAGACTGTGTGTACCCGATGTTGATGGTATTTGAGACAGGATCATGGCTGAAGCTCATAGCTCCAGATATTACATCCATCCTGGTTCCACCAAGATGTATCACGACTTGAGGGAAGTCTATTGGTGGAATGGGATGAAGAAAGACATTGTTGAATTTGTCTGTAAATATCCTAACAGTCAACAGGTCAAGGTTGAACATCAGAGATCACGTGGGCTAGCTCAGAACTTTGAAATTCTTGAGTGGAAGTGGGAGATGATCAACATAGATTTCATTACCGGCTTATAAAGATCCTGAAAGCAGCATAATTCGATATGGGTGATTGTTGACAAAATGACTAAATCAGCCCACTTTTTGGTAGTCAAGATAACCAATATGGTTGAGGAGTATGCCCGATTGTACATTCGGGAGATTGTGAGATTTCATGGGGTTCCCTTTTCCATCATCTCGAACAGAGGAGCTCAATTCACCTCTCAATTTTGAAGATCCTTTCAGAAAGGATTGGGTACGAAAGTGAGCCTGAGCACAACTTTTCACCCTTAGACAGACAGACAGGCAGCGCGCACCATTCAGATCTTGGAAGATATGTTGAGAGTGTATGTCATTAAATTCAAGGGAACTTGGGATGATCATTTACCATTGATTGAGTTCACGTACAATAATAGCTACCATGTCAGCATTCAGATGGCTCCTTATGAGCCATTATAGGAGAGGAGATGTAGATCATTGATTGCCTGATTTAAGGTTAGTGAAGCTGAGTTGATTTGGATCTGATCTTGTTCACCAGTCCATGGAGAAGGTGTAGGTCATCAGAGAAAGGTTGAAGATAGCAGAAAGTCATCAAAAGTCTTATACATATGTGAGAAGAAGAACCTTGGAGTTTAAGGTGGGTGATTGGGTGTAATTGAAGGTGTCACCCATGAAGGATGTCATGAGGTTTGGTAAAAAGGAGAAATTGAGTCCACATTATATCAGACCATATCAGATTGTGAGGAGGATTGAGAAAGTCTCTTATGAGTTGAACTTGCCTTCCGAGTTAGATAGAGTTCACCCGGTGTTGCATATGTCAATGCTAAAGAAGTATTTGGGAGATCCTGCTTTGGCAATCCTTATTGAGAGTACAGGAGCGAAGGTCAGCTTATCTTATGAAGAAGTTCCGGTCCAAATCCTTGATCGACAAGTTCGTAAGCTGAGGAACAAAGAGATAGCCTCTGTCAAAGTCCTATGGAGGAATCAATTTGTTGAGAAAGCTACGTGGGAAGCTAAGGAGGTGATGAAACTCAAATACCCGCACCTATATTTGTGCCGAATGAAGATGATGTCGAAGGTAACGTCCTTACCTTTAATGTTATTGAATGTCCTCTTTCTTTTAGTTGATGTCTTAATCCGATTCTATTCCCAAGTCTAAGATAGAGATAGATAAGTGATTGATGGTTGAGAGTTTGAGAGTTCCCGAGTGAGGAATGAGATGAGTTTTGAGGTCACTCGTACTTTTATTCTACTTTTACTCATCATTCGAGGACAAATGATCCCGCGGGGGAGATGATGTAACATGTCGTAAAATTATCAAAATGCCCTTAAGACATAATTATGCACACAACGTGTGTTGACACCCAATTTTGACCCTCCGCGGTGTCAAATTATTCACGGGGCTTTATTTTTTATATTATAATTTTTTAAATAATTATTTATTAAAAAAAATTAATTAAATTATTTAACGGGCGCGTGCACTGCATGCGCCCCTAATATCCATCCTCGACCCTCTTTCTTCTCCCCATTTCTCATTTCCCAGAAACCCTCAACCTTTCCTCTCCTTTCCTTCATTCCCCAGAAACCCTAATCCCCCTTAATTCTTCTCCCTCGAGCCGCCCCAATCCCCAAACCCTCGCCTCTCCTTCTTTCCCATCCCCATACCCCTGCACCCACCCCCCCCTTCCCCTTCTTCTTCATTTCCCAAACCATTTCCTTTCCCCAGACCCGGTTTCCCGGCGTACCCTCTTTCCCAAAACCCTCCAAAATCAACGCTTCTTCCCAAAATGGTCATGGCAATGATTAAGATGAGTTATTGAAAGACTCTTCTTCTTTGATTTTAAGGGGGGACGAAGAACAGAGAAAAGGGAAATCAAACAAAAAAGGGAGATCAAAAAAATCAGAAAAGAAGACGGATCAGTGAGAGGGAGTCGGAGAAGAGGAGGGAGTTGAACGATCGAAAAGAAAAATCGGAACCAAAAATCGAAAACCAGAAGAGATAGAAAAATAGAAAAGAGAGGGATCAGAGAGTGAAAAGGAATCTGGAAATTCGAAAGATTTTCGAAGCAAAGTCGAGCAATAGAAAACACATTGAAAATCCCAAGCCTTGATCTTAGTTCAGTAATTTCTGGAAAACCATTTCTGGAAATCGATTCGATTTCGTCATAGTTTTATCCAGCTCGTCGTCCCACTTCGCTGCCTCAAAAAAGGTAATACCTCAATCTTGCGTTCTTCTTAATTGAATAAGCTTTCTTGGGAGTTTTGGTTTAATCCGGTTTGTTGGTTACTGTTAAAATGCCTGTAGAATGTGTGACGCTATCGTTTGATGTTGGTTGACGTTCTGTTCTATTCTGGCTCTTAATCTTGTTGAGACAAGTATTTGAATCGACTGAGAATGCTGTTATTATTTTTTTTTTATGTTTTTCTATCGAGTGTTTAGAGTCGAAATTAATGTTCAAATGCTAGTTATTATAATTCGTTTGAGGATGGTTTTGGTTCCTCGTAATGCTGTCAGCTCATTTCCTCTTAATGTAGCCTGGTTAATACGCTGAAGTTTAAGATTTGGTATGTTCCAGCTCGTTTGTTTTCTGGGCATTATCTTCTTATACCTGAGTCTTCCATTGCTTCCTCTGTGCAAATGTGGCCTATTAACATGATATTAAATTGGATTTCGTATATGCTGTTGTCTGAAAGTCTAATCTTTAAGAGCATAAATCTGTAATATACAGCCTGGTAGTACCTTTGCTGATGTTTCTGGTTCTGTGAAGCAATGTTGATCTGTAGTTATCAATATGTAATGTTTCCACTGAGTCCTCTGCATATATGTTTGTGATTGATGGCCTAAACAAGTCACTGTATGTTGTCGTTGTGTTTGGTATCTGTTTTTTGGCTTTAATTTGTATGGAAGCATTTCTGTTATGGGGTCTAGTGCATAACTAGCATTTTAAAAGGATAAAAATGGTTCAACAACAGTACATGCTAAGTGGAGAGGTGTTTGTTTACTTATCGGTCACTACATCAAGTTAGGTTTCTGCTATCAATTATCAGTGCAGTAAGCTACAGTGAGTTGTTGTGTGCTATTTCATCTTAATCTTCTTCTAGTTGCACTTGCATTTAGCAAACTGAATATAGAATCGGATAGCAAATATGATTACTGAAGGTATTTTTGTTTTGATGTTTGTCCCTTCTCAGCATATCTAAGGATAGAAAATGGTCTAATTCACCATATAATGGCTGATTTGTCCTTATTTTGTAGCCTCGTAGTATATGTTACTTGGTTTAGCAAGAAAAGACTAGTCCATTACGAATCTGTTTGGTTCTTGTTTCTCAGTTGTTATACTGTCATCCCAACGTC
>JAABOM020061416.1:0-11034 GCA_011800125.2 Solanum clarkiae
CTACAATAAATAGAAGTATAGTATGTATGCAACCAATCCATCCCAAGAATAAAATCAAAATCAACTATGTCTAATTCAATAAGATCACAAGGTAAGATTTTATGCAAAATGCAAACCAGAATACTTCTATACACCCTCCTAGCTACAATAGATGCACCAATAGGAGTAGACACCTCATATAACTCATGCAACGACTCTAACTCAACATGGAACTTTTTAGCAACAAAGGGAGTAACAAAGGGAAGAGTGGCACCTAGATTAAACAAAGCATATACATTAAGATCAATGATTTTTAACATACCGGTAACAATATTGAGGACCTCACCAATCTCTTGCCTCCTATGTAGAGCATAGAACTGGTTGTTCCTTAGGGAACCACCTTGAAGACCACCTCTACCGAATGTAACAGCATTTGCACCTGGAACTTTGTCACGGTTTCTTGGACAATCGACCCTCTTGTGACCAAGATCCCCACATTCAAAACATGCATTAGAAACCTTCAGACATGGACCTTCATGCTTCCTTCAACATCTAGGACACACCTCTATAGGAGCCACACCACCAATACCTTAAGGCCTAGGGAAGTCATTGGCAAACCCCTATTAGTAGCATGAGAAGGCCCTTGGCCTTGGTGAAATCTAGCACCCTTTTGGGACTTGTCCTCAAAGCAGGCCCTCTTAGCCTCATGGCCCCTCCTTTTCTCTCATTTTTTCTTCTTCCATCTGCTCGACATATATCATCAACAGAGACAAGTCCATATCACCAATAAGCAAGCCAGAACGGCATTCTTCACTTACCAAGTCGGAGACCCCCATAACAAAATTATTCATCCTTGACCTAGGATAGGCCACCAAGTGAGGGGAATACTTTGAAAGTTGATTAAATTTGAGGGCATACTCCCTCACACTCATAGCACCTTATTTCAAGAGGCAAGAGCCAAGCTCATAATAAAAATACATAACTTGTCCAACATACACCTCTAAATACATGGATAGAAAAGGGGCCAAGACAAAGCTATCGGGCTCACCCTCATAGTCAATAGAACATAAGAAAGTGTCTCAATACATAGATAATGACAACATAGACTAAGGTCCCCGGAGTAGAGGACTCACCAACTAGCTTTGAGTAGGACTGATCTAGCTAGTGGAGGAGAAGGATGATCAACTTAAGAACCGATTCCTTCATGGTAATATCATGTAGGAAAGAGTATGCGTTAGTAAGTTTGAATGTACTAAGTATGTGGGATGTAATGCAACAAGAGATAAGCTTCATAATGAACATGCATAACAATGGACAATAGTCATGATATAGCAATATGACATGTACGATCAATGCATAGGTAAAACATGCTTAAATAACTCATCCCCATATAAGATATCATAAGTGAAGAATAGACCAAGATAGATTTCCAACCTTGGTTGGTTGATGATGGTCATAGCTCATCATCCTAGGTAGTGTGGTACAAACCCGTCACAGGGTTGATGATGGTCACTCCCCATCATCCTAGGTGGTGAAGTACAAACCCCTCACATGGTTTATGAGTACAAACCCCCACCTCGGTTGATGATTTTCACACCCTATTCATCCTAGGTGGCGAAGTAAAAATCCCTCACATGGTTGATACGTACAAACCCCCACCTCAGTTGAGTATGGTCTAATGCAATACTTTATGAAGAAATAATCATGTTCATAAGATTATTTAATTATCACATAGTTATTTATATCATATATCATGCTTTGAACCTTCATTTCCATAAGAAACCCTAGCCGGACATTTTATCAAACACTTGGGGGTGTAATGGGGCAAAATGCCATATAATTTAGAGATGAAATATTGCAAGAAAATCTGTAGTAAAACTATTAATCAACACCTTGCAACACCCCTAAGACTTTCATATTAAAATCCCTCATCAAATCCAACATTAGATCTAAGATTTAGAGCTCAAAATATGCTAAAACAACCATACTTTCATGAATCAAAATCACTGTGCAGTGAATTTCTTAATATACAAGATCCACATATAAAATCAACTTCAAATGATGCAATGTTAGTAAAAAGCAGTCTTAGGCACCATGGTGGAGAAGTTCTTTGTGAAGTTTGAAAATGGAGCTTGAAGCTTGAAGAAAATCCTTAGTTCGGGATGAGAGTTTTGAGTCTTGAATTTTGGAGGGAAAATATGGCTAAGCGTTTTGGGGAGTATTGGAAAATATTTTTGATGATATAAAGGTGAAATTTGTATAGATAAAAACACGCTTGGGAAATCATGGGCCCAACACTTAGAATACTTGGACCGTACAGGAAAAAACTACCAGGGAAAATACACCTCTCCGTGTTGCGGAGAGGATGTGGAGGCAAAATTATTCATAAGCGCAGCCTTGTTGCATCGTGGAGGCAACGCAGAAACCTCACTGGAGTTTGCACTTTCAAAAATTAAAATTTCTATTCTTTTGCTCTCAAATCAGGGTATGATCGCTTTTAGCCTAATTTTGACCCACTGATCATAAATATGAAGTCAGACTTTCGAAATAACAAACAGTTTTTAAGATATACGGAAACTTAAATTCTGGGCATTTCGTGGCTTGTTTTGGGGCACTTTTTGGGGTCGTTACAATATCTCCCCCTTGAAAATATTTGTGCCCGAATGTAAAATAGATGTACAAGACAAAAGTAATCATGAGCAAATCAGCCGCAACTTGAATGCAACTTAACATGTAAAAAACCTTTTTAAATTCTCAAAATAAGCATAAAATCATCCTAAGTTTATCAACTTAATCATAAATGCATATGAATGAAATAGGTGCTGAAATGTAAGACATGAGATCATATGTGGGACTTAGGATTAGTTTCTTAGGCTTGAGTGGAGTGGAAAATATGAGGATACCACTTTTGCATGTCCGCTTCGGCCTCCCATGTAGCACTTTCAACTTATTGGTTCCTCTAAAGGACCTTAATGGATATCACCTCTTTGTTCCTCAATCTCTTTACTTGTCTATCAAAGATCTAAACTGGAATGTCCTCACAGGACAAGTTACCCCCACAACACCCATAACATCAATAGGAAAAATAGCATCTGGATCACCAACAGATTTTCCCAACATAGGACATGGAAAATCGGATGAATGAAATTCATTTCACTAGTCAACTTCAACGCATAAGCTACCTTGCCAACCCTTTTTATCACCTCATAAGAACCAACATACCTTGGGCTCAACTTCCCCTTTTAACAATGACGGACCACACCTTTCATTAGAGAAACCTTCAAATAGACCCAATCACCCACTTGGAACTCTAGGTCTTTCCTTCTTACATCGGCATAGGATTTTTGACAACTTTGGGCCATTCTCAACCTTTCCCTAATCATCTTAATCTTCTCAAAAGCCTCCATAACCAGATCTGGCCCCAATAAATCCACTTCTCTAATCTCAAACCAACCCACCGGTGATCTATAACGTCTCCCTTAAAGAGCCTCAAAAGGAGTCATACCGATGCTAGAGTGATAGCTATTGCTGTAGGCGAACTCAATCAACAGAAGATGGTCATACCAACTACCTTTAAGATCTAAGACACAGGCCCTAAGAATATCCTCAAGTTTTTGAATTGTCCTTTCAGCCATCCGTTTGAGGGTGGAAGGTCGTAGTAAGGTGAATGTTTATACCAAGACCCCTTTGGAAAGACCTCCAAAAG
The DNA here is from genome assembly GCA_011800125.2 of Solanum clarkiae. Classification (NCBI taxonomy): domain Eukaryota; kingdom Viridiplantae; phylum Streptophyta; class Magnoliopsida; order Solanales; family Solanaceae; genus Solanum; species Solanum clarkiae. Next base: position 3,686 of record JAABOM020061416.1, read on the forward strand.
TGCGAAGTGAAATGTGAACCATGATCCAGTATGATGGACAAAGGAATCTCATGCAACCTCACTAACCCATGGATGTACAACCTTGCATACTCTTCAGCCCCATATGTGGTCTTAACCGGTAGAAAGTGAGCCGACTTTCTCATCCTAACAACTAACACTCATATGGAATCAAAACCTTTTCTAGTTTTGGGCAACCCAACCACAAATCCATATTCATTACCTCCCACTTTCAAGTGGAAATATCTATGTCTAGGGTTAGGCCACCCGGCCTTTGATGTTTGGCTTTGACTTGTTGACAACTATGGCAACTGGAAACAAATTTGGCAATGTGCCTCTTTATGCCTACCCACCAATACATATCCCTCAAGTCACTATATATTTTGGTGGAACTAGGGTGGATAGAGTAAGAAGAATTATGGACCTCATCAAGAATTGTCTTCCTCAAACCATCAACACATGGCACACACAACCTACCTTGGTATTTAAGAGCCCTATCTCCCTTTAGGAGAAAACCTCTATTTTGCCCTCTTTCACCAAGATCTTCAATTCAAGCAAAGAGGAGTCTAGATCTTATTTTGCTCTTACCTCATCAACCAAAGAAGATTTGCAACCATCAACAACAACAACACTATTACCCACATCTTCCAACCTTACACCCAATCTAGCAAATCTATGCACCTCTCTAGCAATCTCCCTATCACCACTGTCCATATGAGCTAGGCTACCCATAGACATCCAATTCAAAGCATCCTCCACAACATTTTTCTTAATAGGATGGTAATGAACACTCATATTATAGTCCTTAAGGAGTTCTAGCCACCTTCTTTGTATCAATTTGAGATCCTTTTGAGTGAAGACATATTTAAGGCTCTTACGATTGGTGAAGACATCAACATGCACCCCATAAAAATAATGATGCCAAATCTTTAATAAAAAGACCATGGCAGCTAATTCAAGATCAAGGGTAGGGTAGTTCTTTTCATGCACTTTGAGTTGCCTAGAAGCATAGGCAATGACCTTACCATTTTGCACTAGCACACAACCCAAACCAACTATAGATGCATCACAATACACAACAAAACCAATAAGTCGATCTGGTAGTGACAATATAGCAGTGGACACAAGTCTATCTTTCAATGTTTGGAAGCTTTTCTCACATTCATTGGTCCACACAAACTTAACCATCTTTTGAGTCAATTTTGTCATAGGAGAAGCAATGGAGGAGCACCCATTCACCAACCTTCTATTGTAACCCACAAGGCCCAAGAAACTCCTTATATCCAATGGGGTTAATGGTCTAGGCCAATTCCTAATCACATCGGTCTTCTTAGGTTCCACTTTAATGTCATCCCCCGACACCGCATGACCCAAGATATAACCTCCTTCAACCAAAACTCACACTTTTCATATTTAGCATACAATCTCTCCTCCCTCAATCTTTTCAACAAAACCTTCAAATGACCCACATCCATACTATTTGAATTGATCAAAATATTGTCAATAAAGACCACAACGAAGGAATCAAGGTAGGGCTTGAAGACCCTATTCATTAGGTCCATGAAGAAGGTTGGTGCATTAGTCAACACAAAGCACATCACCACAAATTTATAGTGCCCATATCTAGTCTAGAAGGTTGTCTTGGGAATATCATACTCCCTCACCCTCACTAGATGGTACCCGGTCCAAAGATCAATCTTAGAGAAAAAGCTAGCCCCTTGTAATTGTTCAAACAAGTCATCAATTCTTGGAAGAGGATACATATTTTTTATAGTGATCTTATTGAGTTGTCGTTAGTCAATGCAGATTCTAAGTGACCTATCTTTCTTCTTTACAAACAACATTTATGCACCCCAAGGTTAATAAATCCCTTCTCCAACAAATCTTTCAATTGTTCCTTTAACTTTTTCAACTCTGTAGGGGCCATACAGTAAGGGGGAATGGAGATAGGTTGAGTGTCGGGAAGCATTTCTATGCCAAAATATATCTCCCTTTCGGGAGGGACACCGGCAAGGTCCTTTAGAAAGACATTAAGAATCTTATTTACAACCAGAACTTACTCAATGGAAGGGAGTTTGGACTCTACATCTTTAACTCTCACAAGATGATACAAACACCCCTTGGAAATCAACCTATGGGCTTTACTGCATGAGATGAACCTTACCCTCACTACCACATCATGTTTTCCCACTCAAGGATAGGTTCATTTGGAAATTGAAACCTGACCCTATGGGTTATACAATCAATAGAAGCATAGTATGTATGTAACCAACCCATCCCAATAATAACGTCAAAATCAACCAAATCTAATTCAACGAGATCACAAGGTAAGATTTTATGAAAAGTGCAAACTAGACAATTTCTATACATCATCCTAGAAATAACAGATCTACCAATAGGAGTAGATACCTCATATGATTCATGCAACGACTTCGACTCAACATGGAATTTTTTAGAAAAGGGGGTAACACAGAAAGGGTGGAACCCGGATCAATCAAAGAATATACATCAAGATCAAAGATTTTCAACTTACTGGTAACAACATCGGGGACCTCACCAACCCCTTGCTTCCTACGTAGAGCATAAAACCAATTGTTCCTTGGGGCATCACTTGGAGGACCACCTCTACCCAATGGAACCGAATTTGCACCCTGAACTTTGCCACAGTTTCTTGGACAATCAAACCTCTTGTGACCAAGCTCCCCACATTCAAAATAAGCATTAGAACCCTTCAAACATAGACCTTCATGCTTCCTTCCACATCTAGGACACATATCTATATGAGCTACACCACCAACACCTTGAGGCCTTGGGAAGTCATTAGCAAACCCCCTATTATTAGCATGAGAAGGCCCTTGGCCTTGGTGAAACGTAGCACTCTTTTGGAACTTTCCCTCAAAATGGGCCCTCTTGCCTCATGGCCCCTCCTTTTCTCTCCATTTTTCTTCTTCCATTTTCTTGGCATATGTCATCAACCAAGACAAGTCCATGTCAGCAATAAGCAAGGTGGACCGGCATTCTTCACTTACCAAGTCAGAGCTCCCCATAACAAACTTATGAATCCTTAACCTAGGATCGGCCACTAAGTGAGGGGAAAACTTTGATAGTTGATTAAATTTGAGGGCATACTCCCTCACACACATAGAACCTTGTTTTAAGTTCATAAACTCTACCAACTTTGACTCCCTAAGTTCAAGATGGAAAAACCCATTAAGGAAGGCCAATTTGAACTCCTCCCACAGTACCACATTACCAATCCCTTCTCACCCTTCGATTGCTCATACCAAATTTTGGCTACCCTTTTAACTTGGTACACCATTAACTCCGCCTTATCATTTATCCCAACTCCCATGATATTCAAGATTTTGTTGATCTCATCATTCAACTTTTGTGGATCTTCATCCACCTTTGACCCAAGAAAAATCAAAGGATTCATCCTCATGAAATCTCTTACCCTAGCTGCCAGGGTAGTAGCATGAGGGGCTTGGGCCACTTGTTGGACTTGGTTGGCCACCACTTGGGCAAGCATAGTAAAGGCATCCTGGAGCTCACCATTGGTAGGTTGCTCCTCCGGAGTTTGGGCATGTCTTCCTCTTGTGTTTGTTATGATCTAGCGTAGCAAAGAACAATCATTACGGGGAAAACTCACCATAACTCTATAGCACGACTTAAAACATAAAGAAGGGAAACATTTTCTAAAATGGCTTATAGCCTGCTATTCATAGTCATGGAGAACTATGAATAGGATTCTAATCGACGTGGAGTATTGGACTCCGAGGATCTATGAACCTAGTGCTATGATACCAAGTTTTTCACGACCCAAGCCTAGGATCTAGACATGACATGGCAAATGGGGAACCCAGAGGGACCCCAATCGAGCCTATTCACTTGTCATTACACATCATTGGTCGCGGAAGCATTTAAAAGACATAAAGTAAGATAAAGGGGCAATAGGGCTAAGAGAAGGCTTGCTTAAACATCATAATCAAGAGGCAAGAGTCAAGCTCATAACATAAAAACGTAATTTTTCAAACATATACCTCTAAATAAATGGATAGGGTGGGGGCCAAGACAAAGCTACTAGGCTCACCCTCATAGTCAATAGAACATAAGAAAGTGTCTCAATACATAGATAATGGAAACATAGACTAATGTCCCCAAGTCTAGCTTACTGATCTAGTCATGTGGAGGAGCAGGATGATCAACTTGAGAACCGGTCCCAACATGGTGATAATATGTTGCAAGAGTATGCGTTAGTATGTTCAAGTGTACTAAGTATGTCGAATGCAATGCAACAAGAGATAAGCTTCATAATCAACATGCATAACAATAGACAATAGGCATGATATAGCAATATGACATGTAAGATCAATGAATAGGTAAAGATGCCTAAATAACTCATGCTCATATAAGATATCATAAGTGAAGAATAGACCAAGCTAGATTTCCATTTTTACTTGGTTGGTTGATGATGGCCACACCCTATCATCCTAGGTGGTGTGGTATAAACCCCTCACGTGGTTGAGGATGGTCACACCCTATCATCCTAGGTAGAGAAGTACAGATCCCTCACATGGTTGATAAGGACCAACCCCCACCTTGGTTGATGATGGTCACACGCTAATCATCCTAGGTGGCAAAGTACAAACCCCTCGCATGGTTGATGAGTACAAACCCCCACCTCAGTAGCGTATGGTCTAATGCAATACCTTATATAGAATTCATCATGGTCATAAGCTCATTTCATTATTATATGGTAAATCATATCATATCTTATGCTTTGGACCTTCATTTCCATAAGAAACCCTTGCAAGACATTTTATCAAATACATGGGGGTATAATGGGATAAAAGATCATGAAATTTAGAGATGAAATCATGCAAGAAAATCTATAGTAAAACAATCAATCAACACCTTGCAACACTCCCAAGACATTCACATCAAAATCCCTCATCAAATCCAACATTAGATACAAGATTTAGAGATAAGAATAAGCTAAAATAACCATACTTTCATGAACCAAAATCACTGTGCAGTAAATTTCTCAATATACAAGCTCCACATGTAAAATCAACTTTAAATCATGAAATATTAGTAAAAAGGAAGTTTAGACACCATGGGTAGAAGGGTTCAATGGTTCAACACTACATATCTTAGCTTTGAAGAAGTTCTTGGTGAAGTTTGAAAATGCAGTCTTGAAGCTTGAAGAAAATCCTTAGTTTCAGATAAGGATTTTGAGTCAAATTTTGGAGTGAAAATGTGGCTGTGTTTTGGAGAGTATTGGAAAATTGTTTGGACAATATAAGGGTGAAATTTGGCTAAGTATAGATAAAAACATGCTTGCAAAAACATGGGCCCAACACTTAGAATATTTGGACCAAACAAGAAAAACACTGCCAGGGAAAATACATCTCTCCGCATTGCAGAGAGGATAAGGAGGCAAAATTGTTCATGAGCGCGCCCTTGGCGCGTCGTGGAGGTAACGCGGAAACCTCACTGAATTGCACTTTCAATAATTGAAATTGTTATTCTTTCGCTCTTAAATCGGGGTTAGACCCTTTTTCAACTAATTTTGACCCCCTGATCACAAATATGAAGTCAGATTTTCAAAACAACAAATGAATTTTAAGATATACGAAAATTAAAATTTTAGGCATTCCGAGGCAAGTTTCAGGGCACTTTTTGGGGTGGTTACAACCTTTGTTTTGAGCATGAGGACAATCAATAATCTTGTGACCCATTTCACTACAACTAAAGCAAGCATTTGAAGATTTCAAACATGGGCCACCATGGTTTCTCCCACACTTTTGGCACTTAGGATTAGACACTACATCATTACCACCTTGGAACCTTGGATTATCATTAGAAAATCTCTTATTAAGAGCATTGCAAGGCCCTTGGCCTTGGAACTTATGGCCGTGAGGAAACTGGCCACCCTTGGAACCTTGCAAACTACCTTCAAAATGAGCTCTCTTGGACTCACCACTTCTTTTTTCTAAGCACTTCACTCTCTAGTTGTTCGGCATACATCATGAGACAGGACAAATCTAAATCATTCACTAGCATGGAGGTACGATACTCCTCATAAATCAAGTTGGATATGCCCGACAGAAATTTACTCATTCTAGCTCTAAGGTCGGCTACCAAATGTGGAGCATACTTGGAAAGATTGTTGAATTTGAGGGCACACTCCCTCACACTCATGGAACCTTGCTTAACATTCATAAACTCCATCATCTTAGTCTCTCTTAGCTCGATAGGAAAGAACCGGTTGAGGAATACACCTTTGAACTCTTCCCAAGGAATAGCATCATCATCTCTCCTCTCCAATTTCCATTGGGTGAGCCAAATTTGGGCCTCATCTTTGAGTTGGTAGGCTGTTAACTCTGCCTTCTCCTCCGAATTGATCCCCATGATAGATAGCACTTTATAAAGCTCATTGATGAACTCTTGGGGATCCTCTTCCGGCTTGGATCCATGGTACTTCGATGGATTCATTCTTATAAAATCCCTCAACCTTAAGACCGGAGTGGAAGCACGAAGGACTTGGGCCCCTTGGTTCATTTTGTTGGTCATAGCACAGGCCAACATTGTGATAGCATCCCGGAACTCTTCTTGGGCTAACTCTCCATCTTGAGGAACTTGAGGAGCGGGAGGGGCCGATTGTTCCTCGGGAGTACAAGATCTCCTTATTCTTCCACTAAGTATCGATATGATCTAGAAGGAAACAAGAGCATTCGTAAGGGGAAAAGCCTTACAGTTGCACCTAAAGCACAATATAGACAATGAAATAGTGAAACATTTCCTAAAACGCCTCATAGCATCCCATTCATAGCTGTGACGCACTTGACAACCAAGAATAAGACTCTAATCGACGCAGTGTGTTGGTGTCATGACCCAAGAACCCAAAGGGACCCCAATAAAGCCTCTTAATAGAACATTACACATCTTTGGTTGCGGAAGCAATATAACAACAATACGAGATAGTAAAGAGGGGATACGGGGCTAAGGGACATACTTTATATCACAAAACATCAAAAAAGTCAAAGGAAGTCAAGATTATAACATCCATACATAACTTATCCAACAATACATCTAAATATAACACTTAGTGGGGGCCAAGACAAGCAACCAGGCTCACCCTCATAGTCAAAGCATACAATAAAGAAAAGAGAGTATATATGTATAGCATAAATCAAGAGAAGTATGCCCTTGAATTTAAGGATCACCAACTTGCTTTGACAGATATTGCACTAGCCACGTGGTGGAGAAGGATGATAAAGTGGGGCTCGTGTTTCTACATGGTAACATCATGTAGCATAGAATATGTGTTAGTACGTTTGAATATACTA
>JAABOM020061417.1:0-11032 GCA_011800125.2 Solanum clarkiae
TAATAAGGATACACTCACTCACTCCTCATCTACCCTCATCCTCAATCTACTACTCTCAACATCATAATTTGAACCTGAAGGAACTTATTACTTCCCCTTTTTTGCAAAACCTCAAACTACTATCTCTCCATGCTAAATAAGCAAGCTCATACCTCTGAAACTTGATGCTTTACATCATACCATCAATAATGGAATAACAAGCCGAAGGCCAGTGCACGCGTAAGATGACATTAGAATCAAGAACTCTCACTTTCTCTCATCAACCTTCACCTCTCTACTATCATCAACATTTTTATCAAGGCTGGAAAGCTGGATTACTCAAAGAGCTTGGAAAGAAAGATCATTAGCACGATCCAATTGAGAAATCTTATCTAAGAACATTCATAGATTACAATCTCTCTTGTCTATAAAGTCTCATTTTGTGTTAACAGAACTATGCATAGTGTAAAACTCAAGTCGCATCACATTCAACATGGGACTAGAAACTCTTGGATTCATGGGGGTAAGATCAAGATTAATGAATGAATTCATCTCTTCTCATCCTCAAAACTCGGCATGATCGGGAAGAAATATGATGTGCATGGGACTAAGTCATAGGTACGAGCAGTCATACACCCAAAGGGAATGGAATTTTACCTAAACTGAAGTATAAGGACTATTTGAGGCGGAAAAGAATTGATATCTCATTTTGATCGGCCTATCATAATCCAAAAACTCAAAATCTACTTCGATTCCTCACATCATCATCTCCCCCTTAGCTCTCAAGGTCCTCTCTCTAAATTTGTGAATTAATTTTCTCTACTAGGCTATAAGCATATATCTCCACAAGGTCGAGGAATCACTATCCACAAGAATATGCATCTTAAACACTTCTGTTATTCTATAGTCACATACATATAAATAGCCACTCAGACTCCTTTCAACGATATCACTCTTAGCTTCCTCATGTCTCTATGGAACAGAACAAAATCATAAGTAGGAGTAAGAAATCAGCTGGGATGGCAAATAACTACCTCTGACAATCTCCACAGAAAGCCTCAGACAAGGAAGAGTGGAGAGTATCATGACAATTCGGGCTCGCAACCTACAAAATTATTGTAGCAAGGGGGGTGAGAACCAAACACATGGTACGCAGCAAGTGAACTACTAAACATAAAATTAAGTAGTATAGAATACTAGTACCCCTAACACTCCAACCAAACCCTTACCACTGCAACCTAATTTATAACCTTCACAATTACACCATCCGAAAATTCTATGATCAAAGCCTATGATAGTATAACTCTCATTTATCCCACTTTCAAGTCATAGGGGAAAATTCTACAATTTATCAAGTTCTCGCTAATTCATCAAGTATCGTTAAATCAATACCAAAACTAATCATGTAAAGGCATAAACAAGTCAATGATATAAAGAATAATCAAAATCTCAATAGCACTCCATATAATCATAACAAGCCAGAGCATTATGGGTTAAAAATGAATGCCGTGAGATGTAGTGCAATGCAATGCAATGCCACGTAGAATCATGCATATTTGTCCTATGATACACATCTGTTGATCATAAATATGCCTCTGTCAGAACCCATGGGGGCCACACATGGACCATGTCGCCGCGACAGACCGTCGAATCATAGCATCTGTCGTGGTGTACGGCACGTCCCTCAAATCATAGTAACCATCGCGTCATGTGACACGACCCTCAAATCATAGTATCCTTTTTAATTCTCATTCTTTTTCACTAGCCGGAACCATTTTACATCGGCTTTACATTTCTTTTTCACTAGCCGAAACCATTTCTCATCGGCTTTACATTTTTTTTCATTATCCGGAACCATTTCCCATTGGCTTTACATTTCTTTTCTTGGAACATCCAACAATCACATAGTAAACACACAATAATCATATTCATGGAAATAAAATATGCAAGATGCTATACAAATTCATATATCTCAAAATCAAGAATCGGTAGCTCAATACCATAAAGGTTTTCATATCCTCAATCTCAATAGCATCACAACCTTAATAACATTCACCTCTAAAAGTAAGTATCACTTCGATATCAATAACTTTTTCACATATAATAAACCTCCATCATTAATTCACAAGTCAAATGTCAACATAGGATAATTACCCAATTCAAAATATTTCAATCAAAGCCTACATAAATCATTCTCAATACCTCACACAAGAAGCACAAGATTCTATATACTTAATAGAAGTTAAGTAATTCACTTGCAGCTAAAAATAATCAGTCAAGCACTTGAATCTTCTCCTTCCGAATGGAATTCGAAATACCACGATCTAATCCAATAAGAATTCACAATCAAATTTTGAAATGAACAACACCCACGTTACTATATGACCTAACCTAGACCCGAAAATTATCCAATTAATTACATAAATAATTTTTCAAAATTTTAAAACTTAGGGTTAAGTCTCAATTCCTCCAAATAATATGAAATCTAATAATATTCACATAATATAATATACCTCATATCTAATATCTTATTTTAATATATCAACAACTTAGTTTATAAGTGATAAATATATGACCCAGATGATGACATAGGCATTGTTCATAGAAATGGTTTTCTGGAAACTGCAAACCCAAACACTTGTAGGGAAATGGACAAGTGTCCACACATATGCTTACTATTCCAATAAATTAAGCAACAATTTTTGTCACAAATTCCACTTTATGATTAAAATACATATATTTACCTCCTTAGCTATACACAGATGTATTCAAGATACATAACTCCTATTCTAGAATGGAGTTTCACCTCACATAGCTGCTGCAGTTCGCCACGACCCCTTTCTCGTCCTCTTCTTTTCTTATTTTTTTAACCTAATTATGTATTAAAATAATTAAATCCTAATAATTAATTTTACTATATATACTAAGTTGTATAGGATATTTAATAAGTTATTAATTTAGTCTCCTAATTAAACTAATTATCTAAATTTATCCATAACTCAAATAATCGCAGTTATTGAATAGTCCAAAATACCCATTTAAAATATTTCAAGATAAATCTTGTAGGAATTCAAGAGCACTAATTCTCAAAATGACCAAGCAGGTCATTACATTATCCACCACTAAAAATCATGTTCGTCCTCAAACATAAGGAAGGAGAAGAAAGAATAATGGACATTACTAAAACCTAAGTCATTAGCTTCCAGAGTCGGTATTCGCCTCCCTAAGTACGCTTCTCTTTAAGACCATTTCATAAAAATCAACCATTAAGAATTGAATTTTCGAATCGAACCTTGGCAAATTTGAAATGAAAGGTGATTTTCAAACCACCGACTAACCCATAAATCCAATCTAAATAACAATCCACTAGACCATAACTCAACAATTAGGATGAATTTTTTTTCTCATGTAACCAAGATAAAATTCTAAATCAAACTGGTCATGATCAAAAGCACACCTAAATCAACCATATCACCTTCTTAATACACAAACCATCATAGGTCTTGTTTAGATTTCATTTTCACAATCAAATTTTTCCACGAGCTTAACTTATATAATGTGATCTTTAGATATTGAATACTCATCATAGAGAACAATTTTTTTTTCTTTTTAACCCAATGAAGGAAAATTTCAAGTAACCACTTAGCGCATGGTATATTCAAACATACAGAAACTCTAACAACACTATCAAAATACTAGATCCATAGTAGTGACTATAAACAATCCTTATGTGCGACAGAGCTACACACAATATGCCTCACAGTCAATCACACATAGCCTGAACATAACCTCAATGATGAGATGGATTTTAAGATCGCTAGATAACTATAAGTATTTGTAGTAGCTCTTCTATAAATTCATATACGCAAAGAAATGTGTGTAGAACTATTTATATATATTCACTATCCTAAACAATACTAAATTGGTCTGTCATAGCTGAAATAACCAAGTCATGCACAAGCATCCTATCTTAATAAGAAAAAATTCCAAGATCGGTTCATCCGATCCACCACTAAGAATTCGTCTACAAAAATGAAGATACCAATGGGAATAGGCATGGAGTAATACGCTAAAACCTGCCCATAATAAAGTAGGTAGTTGCATAAAAATGCACAAAATCAAGGTCGAATGATATAAGATACTTCTTTCATAATGCCTCTATCCAACATTTTCGTTCACCTGACCTCATCTTAGTTGTACTCCATTTCATGGAACTTTACTTCCTCAACTTAAGCTTATAGCTATTACTCAAATTCCCATCTAACCATCTCCTCCTCTTCCATTCAAGCCTACTTCTAAGCTTCAAGGCATTATTCCCTAGATGATCATACTCATACAAAGCATATCCTTAATATTCAACTCTAAACTTCCATAAGGACTTTCATTAAAAGATCACTAGTCATCTTCACTATTTCACTACTCTTCCTCAAACCCTTATTATGGAGTCTTCACTAGTCTATCATGAATATTCGCATAACAATAACCATGGATTCAAGCCTATTAATCTAACCACTTCAACTATATTTTAGAATTTTCAAGCCCACTTAGCACTTCTACCTCCACCATTCAATGAGTTCTCACTCAAAGTCACACCAACATACTCTTACATACCTACTGTTCATCATAAGTTTTGGCCTCCCTGCTCCTTCTTATCTCTATCCCTACATGACACAAGTCTAACACTAACACCATAATAAGGATACACTCACTCACTCCTCATCTACCCTCATCCTCAATCTACTATTCTCAACATCACAATTTGAACCTGGAGGAACTCATTGCTTCCCCCTTTTTGCAAAACCTCAAACTACTATCTCTCCATGCAAAATAAGCAAGATCATACCTCTGAAACTTGATACTTTACATCCTACTGTCAACAATGGAATAACAAGCGAAGGTCAGTGCATGCGTAAGATGACATCAGAATCAAGAACTCTCACTCTCTCTTATCAACCTTCAACTCTCTACTATCATCAACATTTTTACCAAGGCTGGAAAGCTGGATTACTAAAAGATCTTGAAAAAAAAGATCATTAGCATGATTCAATCGAGAAATCTTATCTAAGAACATTCATATAATACAATCTCTCTTGTCTATCAAGTCTAATTCTATGTTAATAGAACTATGCATAGTGTAAAACTCAAGTCACATCACATTCAACATAGGACTAGAAACTCTTGGATTCATGGTGGTAAGATCAAGATTAATGAATGAATTCATCACTTCTCATCCTTAAAACTCAGCATGATCAGGAAGCAACATGATGTGCATGGGACAAAGCCATAGGTACGAACAGTCACACACCCGAAGGGAATGGAATATTACCTCAACTGGAGTATAAGGACTATATGAGGTGAAAAAGAATTGATATCTTATTTTGATCAGCCTATCATAATCCAAAAACTCAACATCTACTTTAATTCCGCACATCATCATCTCCCCCTTAGCTCTCAAGGTCCTCTCTCTAAATTTGTGAATCAATTTCCTATACTAGGCTATAAGAATATACCTCCACATGGTCAAGGAATCCCTATCCATAAGAATACGCATCTTAAACCCTTCTATTATTCTATAGTCACATACATATAACTAGCCACTCAGACTCCTTTCAACGATATCACATTTAGCTTCCTCATGTCTCTATAGAACTCTCTCTCTCTCTCTCGATATATATATATTTGCTGCTCTTATTGGTGTACATGATCACTCTCCACAATTAATACACTCTAACATCCTTTTTTTGCCTGTTAATGCTCAACCATTATGCTCTCATAAATTTATTTGTATAAAGACTTAATAATATTATGGAGAACTAATCATCATCTATTCATACGCCCCAATCGCTTAGCTTTTCCTGACGACAAAGATTACTTACATCGGCCTACTCCATATCAACAACTCAAATATACTATTCGGATTCTCATAATAGTCATAACTTAGAGCCTCACCCATCTGTACACAATCATGGTTACATATCCTAAACCTCTTAAGCCTCCTCTTTCCTAGTGCTTCTCCCTTAATTTACTATCTCCATGTAGGGGGTACTTCTATTCTACTCCTAGCACCATGCTCCTTGCCAGCCAATACCTTAATCATCGAACATGCACTACAACAAGACTCTTAGGTCAAATCTCTAACAAAGACTATCACTATCATCATGCTATCCCTCTTTAACACTACTCCTAAAAAATTCAAGCTTAGGGTCTAGCACTAACATGTACATTCATCACATACCTCTCTAATGCCGACTTGCAATTACTAGGTAAAAATTTAGGAATATAGGCTACTCAAATCTCATAGAGAATAATCACTCAACACATTCCCTCTTCACAACTCATGTACCACTCACCCATTCACTATACCTCCTTATCTGGCTAAGCTTATAACTCTATGAATCTCATGAACTCTCACATACAATCGTAAGTCTAATTTTGATCTATCACACAAAAAGCACTCTTTTCCCTTCTTTAAGAGCTGCACTTCACCCTTAATAGTATGAATACTACATTACATCAACATACACTTCCTTCTAGTTTGGGGCATGCTCTAACAAATTCTGGCACTAACTCTCTTTATATACATACCTCATTTCATCATGGAATTCATAGGATACTTTTGACTTTTTCATCACACTTATGACTGACTCATTCCTTCACTAATTACCTAATGGATACATATCTCCAACTATAAGCTTCAATCAGTCATCGCTCTTGCTATCTCATCAAAAGAACACGGGCATAACTCAATACTAACGAACATAACCACGCATGATAAGAAAGAATAAATAAAGGAAAGTTTCCTAACAGTCTCCATAGCCTCTCAAAGATAAGTACGGACGTCTTCGTACTAATCCTTGATACTCTACTTAGACTCAGCTTGTATGCACGTGAGACCTATAAACCTGGGCTCTGATACCAACTTGTCACGACCCGAAATTCAGGCGTGATGACACTCATCTTATCCCAGCAAGACGAGTTATCCTACAACCCAACTATAACATTAAAAATGTGAAATTATAATAAAAATAAAAGTTTAATTGCGGATGATAAGTCAACTTAATGAAAATCCCCCAAAACCTGGTTGTTACGTGCACAAGCTTCTAATGTATTACAATAGATTCGAAAGAAAACACAAGTATCAAATGATATTGTCTCTAAAACAGAACAAAATCATAAGTAGGAGTAAGAAGTCAACTGGGATGGAAAATAGCTACCTCTCACAATCTCCACAGGAAGCCTCGGACAAGGAAGAGTGGAGAGTATCGCGACAATTTGGGCTCACAACCTACAAAATTGTTGTAGCAATCGGGGTGAGTACCAAACATATGGTACTCAGCAAGTGAACTACTAAACATAAAATTAAATAGTATAGAATAACATTATCTCCAACACTCCAACCAAACCCCTACCACTACAACCTAATTCATAACCTTCACAATTACACCATCTGAAAATTTTATGATCAAAGCCTATGATAGTATAACTCTAATTTATCCCACTTTCAAGTCATAGGGAAAAATTCTACAATTTATCAAGTTCTCGCTAATTCATCAAGTGTCATTAAATCAATACCAGAACTAATCATGTAAAGGCATAAACAAGTCAATGATATAAAGAATAACCAAAATCTCAATAGCACTCCATGTAATCATAACAAGCCAGAGCATTATAGGTTAAAAGTGAATGCCGTGAGATGTAGTGCAATGCAATGCAATGCCACATAGAATGATGCATGCCTGTCCTATGATACACATCCGCTGATCATAAACATGCCTCTGTCAGAACCCATGGGGGCCACACATGGACCATGTATCTGTCGCAGCGTGCGACACGAACCTCGAATCATAGTATCCATTGCAGCGCGCGACATGTCCCTCATATCATAGTAACCATCGCAGCGTGCGACACGACCCTCGAATCATAGTATCTTTTTTAATTCTCATTCTTTTTCACTAGTCGGAACCATTTCCCATCGGCTTTACATTTCTTTTTCACTAGCCGGAACCATTTCCCATCGACTTTACATTTCGTTTCTTGGAACATCCAACAATCACATAGTAAATGCACAATAATCATGTTCACGGAAATAAAATATGCAAGATGCCATACCAATTCATATATCTCAATATCAAGAATGGGTAGCTCAATACCATAAATGTTGTCATATCCTCAATCCCAATAGCATCACAACCTTAATAACATTCACCTCTAAAAGTAAGTATCACTTCGATATCAATACCAAATTATCACTATTTCACATATAATTAACCTCCATCATTATTTCATAAGTCAAATATCAACATAGGATAATAACCCAATTCAAAATGTTTCAATCAAAGCCTAATATAAATCATTCTCAACATCTCACACAAGAAGCACAAGATTCTATATACTTAACAGAGGTTAAGAAATTCACTTGCCTTAGCTAAAAACAATCAGTCAAGCACTTGAGTCTTCCCATTCCGAATGGAATCCGAAACACCACGATCTAATCCAATAAGAATTCACAATTAATTTTTGAAACGAACAACACCCACGTTACTATATGACCTAACCTAGACCCGAAAATTATCCAATTTATTACATAACCAATTTTTCTAAATTTTAAAACTTAGGGTTAAGTCACAATTCCTCCAAATAATATGAAATCTAATAATATTCACATAATATAATATACCTCATATCTAATTTCTAATTTTAATATATCAACAAATTAATTTATAAGTGATAAATATATGACACAGATGATGACATAGGCATTGCAACAACCCACTTTCCAATAAGTAATATATATATATGTTCATAGAAATGGTTTTCTGGAAACTGCAAGTCCAAACACTTGTAGGGAAATGGACAAGTGTCCACACACATGTTTACTATTCCAATAAATTAAGCAACAATTTTTGTCACAAATTCCATTTTATGATTAAAATACATATATTTACTTCCTTAGCTATACACAGATGTATTCAAGATACATAACTCTTATTCTAGAATGGAGTTTCACCTCACGTAGTTGCTGCAGTTCGCCACGACCCCTTTCTCGTCCTCTTCTTTTCTTATTTTTTTAACCTAATTATGTATTAAAAGAATTAAACCCTAATAACTAATTTTATTGTATATACTAAGTAGTATAAGATATTTAATAAGTTATTAATTTATTTCCCTAATTAAACTAATTGTCTAAATTAACTCGTAACATAAATAATCGTAGCTATTGAATAGTCCAAAATACCCATTTAAAATATTTCAAGATAAATCTTGTAGAAATTCAAGAGCACTAATTCTCAAAAAGACCTAGCGGGTCATTACATTATCCACCACTAAAAAACATGTTCGTCCTCAAACATAAGGAAGGAGAAGAAAGAATAATCGACATTACCAAAACCTAAGTCATTAGATTCCAATGTCAGTATTCGCCTCTCTAAATACGCTTCTCTTTTAGACCATTTCATCAAAATCAACAATTAAGAATTAAATTTCACAAACAGTAATTAAAAGGGAAGGTATATAAGTAAGAAAAGATACAAAAATTACTTCAAGAAAAATCCTAAAAAATACAAATGCTATATTTGTGAAAAAATACGACATATATCAATAGAATGTAAAGAACCAAGACAGAAGGAAATAAAAGAGATACAATTAGAAAATGATAAGTTTAGAGACTTAGAAACTGTTATGGAAGAATTAAATATAGCTAACTTATCAAGTGAAGATGAAATAATAAAATCAGAAATAGAATACGGAAATTTAACAACAGAAGAGGAAGATGAGTCATACTGAGAAAGGAGAAACAAATAGTGACATAATAAAAAACAATTACACTCAAGATATAGATTATACAAACCAACAAATAACATTTAATAATAATATATATGAAAAAAATTAGAAAGGAAGAATTAGATCTTATAGCTGATTTGGTGTTCAAAAATAAACTATGGAAGGATAAGCTAAAAATAAAAAAAATCTATTTTATGTCATAACCAAAAAGAAATTTGTATTAGATGTAAAACATTTAAATGGAAAGACTATGATACCCTTAGTAACTAAAAAATTTAATTGAAGAAGAAACTAAACATATTCAAAATAGGTATGATTTAAAATATTGTTACTTTGGAGGAATACAAATCATGTTATATGCCATTTTAAAGAAAGGTATAGATACACATATACAAATATATCTAGCTGATCATAGGATAACCTATCCCATAGTAGAATCTATATTAACACAATTAACAGAAAATCTAATATACCAGAAAGCTAAATTCTTATTTAATCAGACTTTAATATAAGTATGAATGAACAAAATATAGATATAGTTTTAACTATGTATTGGAAAATAAATGGTATTGAAATAATACCAGTAAGTAAAGTATTAACCATTAAAGCAAAAACAATTATATGTATTGAGTAACAAACCAAGAATACCAAAAAATAAAAAAGAAGGATTGACACACATAAGCAACGCCTTTGAACCCATCATAAGAGAAATCCCTAGAAAAGAATAATTTTATATACAGCCAAACCAAAACCAAAAATTAGAAATAGTAACACACAACCTAGAACAAAAGAGAAATTCTATAAGTAGAGAGAAGGAAAGAGATTTAAAAATTCTTAAAAAAAATAAGATATATTATGAAAATTATTATTATATAAAGGAAAAAATATTAAAGAATGGAATTAAATTAATAGTATCTATTCTGATAGCCACCAATGCAGGAGAAAATTACATATCATAATATTTGTTAACCAATACTGAAATTATAGAAAGAAGCAATCATAAATATACTAATTTTACGACACAGCAAGAAACCATGAGTATAGGAAAAATACATAGTGCAATAGAAATAAAAGGATCAATAATTAACACAAACCTAGAAGTCATAAATAATGAACCCAAAATAATAATAAGAATTAAATGGTTAAATAGTATGGAACCATGGAACATAACAGATTCTAAATTAGATATAACAATAGAAAATACAATAATTAAAATAAGCAGAGAAACAAAAGAAGATATAGATGAAATAAAAAAGAATATATGACTTATGAG
>JAABOM020061418.1:0-11032 GCA_011800125.2 Solanum clarkiae
GGGATTCACTCACTTATTTGGTGGGTCATTTAGGCCAAAAGTGGTTTCACTCAAATAACAAAGGCCTAAGATCCTTTACATATCCACCACATCACCAAACCAATCTTAGAGTATCAAGGCAAGTTTTGGGTCCATACAAGATGCATGAATGCAGCAAAATAAGCTCATAACACACATGAAAATTGCATCCACAATCAAGTATAGACACACAGGTCATGCTTTCAATCTCAACTTACCTTCATAATATCAGAATAAACATTGCCAGATACTTAAAATTATATCAATGCATTAATAATCACAACCTCAAAAATTTTGAGGGTACCCAATTTTTCATGAAAACTTTAAAAATACATCTAAAAATTATATATATGTCAATAGATAACACTACTATGAATTTACACATTATCTATACTACCTAAACGTGCCGGTTCAATAGAAAAATAAATATCCACAAGAAAAAAGAAGCACAGCAAGAAAACTTTGGGATCAAAAATAGGAGAATTTATGGACTCGAGGCTACTCAGACTTCACCTTAATCCATAACTTTCCACACCCCACCAAAATAGGATACTTTGTCCTCAAAGTAAAAACAAATAGAAAGGGTGCAAGGGGAATACCTTGGGTTGCCTCCCAGGAAGCGTCTTGTTTAACGTCGTGGCTCAACTTTGTCATCATCCTTCATCAACTGTCATCAAGGGTCCACACCTCACTCTTGCACTTATCCTGGTGTTTCATGGATTGGCGAATATCGAACACGAATTCTGTATCATTAACCCTAAACCATAGCTGACCCAAATCCATATCCACTAGGGCTCTTCCAGTGGCCAGAATTGGTCTCCCCAAGATGATGGGCACCTCAAAATCAACTTCACAGTCAAGGATCACAAAATCCGCAGGAAAGATGAATTTATCAACTTTAACAAGCACATCCAAAAGGATTCCCTCCAGCTTTTTAATGGTTCCATCCGCCATAAGCAACCTCATTCTTGTTTGTCAAGGTAGGAGAACCAAGGCCAAGAATTTTTAATACAACAAGAGACATTAGATTGATTCTTGCTCCTAAGTCACACAATGCTCTTGCGAACTAATGGTGCAAGGGATGGTGAATGCATCGGGGTCCTCTCATTTTCGCACAAGGCATTTGGTCATAATAGCAC
Source organism: Solanum clarkiae (assembly GCA_011800125.2). NCBI lineage: Eukaryota > Viridiplantae > Streptophyta > Magnoliopsida > Solanales > Solanaceae > Solanum > Solanum clarkiae. Next base: position 1,158 of record JAABOM020061418.1, read on the forward strand.
TACGTTATTGGAGTTCTTGTGAGAACTCTTGGCTCAAAATGGATTTCTTGGTCATCAAATCCTTCATGTACTTGGCATACCTGGGCATTTTTTCCAAGGCTCTAGAAGGGGAATGTTGATAGATAATTGCTTCAACATCAAGAGAAATTATTTGAATTTACCCTCTTATTCCATTTCTTAAGCCTTTGAGGGAAAGGAGGAGGGGTTTTGGGAATTGATTTCAATTTCTCGTGCTCCCTTGCCTCTTTTTGTTATATCCCAACAACCTTCGGATCTTCTTCCTCAACCATGACTTCACCACCAAGACTCTTCTTATCAACTTTATCCACAAGTGCCAGGATAGGGGAATCTAAGGTGCTTTTGCACTCCTAGTCATCATGGCCATGCAATGCCCTTTGGTTTTAGGATTTTGAACTGTATTGCTTGGCAAGGTACCCTTTTGGCATTGGTTCAACTGTGAAGAAACTTGTCCAAATTGTTGTTCAAGTTGCCTAATCTCCATCGAGTGAGACTCTATTTTTTGGTTAATACTTGAAATATCCACTTTCATTCCCTTTAAAGTCTCATCTTGGTGGTCGACTCGCTTCAACAACTTTTCAAATATTTCTTCAATCCTGGAGTTGCTTGATCCGGCATCACGATTGTGAAATGGCACATAAGGACAATTCCTGTAGCCCTCTCTTCTTCCCCACTCGGCTTATGGCACTCTCTCTCTCATAGTATCTGCCCCAGTTGTCTCTATATACCCCATCACAGTTGAAGTTCCAAACTTGATTCCCGGACCCTTGCCTCCCATAGTCCAAATTGGACCCTTGGGGGTTGTTCCGGAAACTCACCACTTGGTTAGTTACAAAATATGAATCCTCATCAAACAATGGATTGTCATAGATAGGAGCCTTCAGAGATTTGTGGGTGATTGCTTTGACACTTGCTTGGTTTTTCCTTAAAACCAAGTTCATACTTGTGCGAAGTTGAGCAAGTTGTTCCATGATCTTATCGTTCACCTTTGCTTGCTCATTGTTGGTGTTGACCGCACAAGAAGGTTTCATCGCACCTCACTCTCATTTTCCCCATGCTCTATTTTTTTAACCACTTACTCCATCCTTGCGGCTATTAATGCAAAAGGTTGGTCTAGGAACATGCCTCCCATGATCCTGATGGTGCAAGCTTGACTATTCTCATCAAGTGCCCGATAGAAAATCTCAACTAAGGCATCATCAACAATTTTATGATCAGGTACCATCCTCAAGCATTTAATAAACCTCTCCCATGTTGTGCTAATAGAATCACTAGCAATTGCTCAAGGTTGTTGATTTGGTCCTTGAGCTTCAACTTATTAGATCTTGGGAAATATCTTTCAAGGAATACTAAGCTCATCCCAACTTGTGATAGTACCTGGAGGAAGCTCGGACAACCATATATCTGCATTGCTAGTCAATGACAGTGGAAACACTCTTAAACCGACAACATCAAGAGAAAGGTTTTATGTCTCCATGACACTCTTGCAAACAAACACCACATTTTGAAGATGACGGTGGGGATCCTCCGAAGGTAGCCCGGTGAATAATTCGTTGTTTTGGAGAATTTGGAGCAATCCACTCGATACCGTGAACTTAGTATCTGTCGGTAAATGAGGCAGTACTATAGCACGGGTAATGTCCATAGCCATAAGGTTCAATCGATATTGATTCCATCCATAAGCGTTTTCATTGAGGTCCCTGAGTTGTGGCCTGTTACCCCTCTGTTGTGGATTCTCCTCTCTTCCCATATCCTCATTCGTATTCATATCCTCTTCAACCTCGATATCCTCATTCACTTGAGACATTCTTCTAAGTAGTCGATCGATCTCCAATTGAGTGGAGCTAAGGGATTGCCTTGGCTCCTTGTGTTAGCCATACAGTCTAATACACCCTGCGAATAAAATCAAACAACAAAAACAAAAAAAAAGTAAAATACACAAGACTCTAGAAATCAATACTAGAACTAACTAATAGTTAAATCAAATCAAAACCTAGTTGTATTCCCTGGCAATGACGCCATAATTTTTCACATTGATGTTCATGCTCCAATAAGAAAGCAGTCATTGTTAGCACTTAACCTAACCGAAGGTTAGGGTCGAATCCACAGGGAATACAGGGCTTGACTATAAGACTTCACTACTAATCATTTCAAGCATCAATAACTAAAATCTCTAAATAGGGGGGGGAGGGGTGACTCAAAACCAAAAGTAAAATTACAACTATACTACTATGTGGAAAAACACTCAATTTTAGGGACAACTTAGGAATTGTGTTCCCTATGGTTCGTTGACTCGACTCCCATAAGTAACATAGCCACAGTTGAATATTAGCATGCAGGACGGTAAATTAGGTTCTTCCAGCCCTCTTGTGAAGGTGAAGGTCGAATTTCACCATGGTGCTTGATCAGCAACCATGGTGTGCCAACTAACCGTTACCAATTGTCCCAGTAAACCTCCCCTTAGTCAAGTTCGGTTGATTAGATGAGAAGACATCGATTGAATCCTATCATCTACTTCCCTTTTCCTATTCGTCACTACCTTAGTTGGGATCGTGATAGTAGGTGGGGTTTGGTGTTGGCTACCACCAAACAATAATCATAATGAAGGGGAATAGACAATACATGCAAAACCCCAATAATAGAAATGCAATAAACCTAGGTTAGGTCAAGTCAACTACCCATGGTTCCCACAACCTCAAGTTGTGGGTGCTTAGCTACTGATGGCTAAGGCAAAACAAGAAAAAATATACATACAAGACATAAATGAGAGTTTTACCAACAACAATGAAGAAAGTAGACATCACAAGTTGCAAACCCACAAGATTCATTGATCAACAATGAGTACAAAGCAAGATTTGCAATCCCCAAAAATGGGTTTTCCAAGAGAAAATAATAAACTAATCTAAAAACCTAAAAAAGTTTCAAAAGATGATTGTAAAATGTCTCCTGGTCGAACTCCCTTCTAAAAACGTAACTTAAACTATATATAGTATTTACAAAATAACCCTAGAAATTATACAGAAAAGACAGCTGGCAGCTGATAAGTTTTGCAGGTACGACTCGTAGGATGACCTACGAGTCATAGTGAGGGTCTCATATCAGGTCGTTAGCATCTTGGACTAAACTAGTATGACCCATCAGTATGTTATTGCTTGAGCTACAACTCATATATTCCTCTCTTAGTCTTGATATTCGTTGTTGGTCTAATATTTTGGCTTTTCAATTCCTGCTATGAGTCCACCTATACAAGTTGTAGTGAAACTTATGACTCGTAGGATGCCTCGTAGGGGTGACCTCCACTGAGCATACTTCTGAATCTTTGGTCTCTAATTCTTGCTATGAGACAGCCTCCGACTTGTAGCTTGGGCTACGACTCGTAAGTGGCTCGTATAACCTAAGTTATAGCAAAATCTGCAACTATTCTTCAAAATCATGCCAACCTAACTTTTCTGCAAGAAAAACACAAAAACATATAAAAATCATAAAAAGTCGCATTAAGAACTCATAAATACTTTGTTTTAGGAATCAAATTTGTTGTATTTTGACTGCACATCAGATATGCTTAGAGCTTGTGAAAAGACCCCAAAAAGTGCCCAAAAATGTGCCCTGGAGGTACCTGAAATTGTAACTTCTATATATCTCAAAATCCATGCGTAATATCAAAAATCCAACTTCATATTCTTGATTAGAGGGTCAAATTGATTGGGAAGTGTTTCTAACCCTGAGTTTAGAGCAAACGAATTGCAATTTCATTTTTTCAAAATTTTGATTTCCAGAATCAATCCGCAATGGTGCCGTGATGCGCAACCATCACAGACCTGTGTAAATCTATCCTCCACAATAGGTCCTCATCATAGACCAGATGTAGACCTGTGTATTTTATTGCCAGTGATTTTTATCTCGGTCCAAGGCATTTAGGGCTTGGGCCTAAGTCTTCCCATGTGTAAAAATACCTCTACTTAGCCATATTTCACCTTCATATCATACAAGATATTCCCCAATAGTCTCTCAAAAACTTACACAAATATTTTACCCTAAATTCAAGTCCCAAAACTCAATCTGGATCTTAAGGTTTTTATTCAAACTTCAAGTCTCCATTTCCAATCTTCTTCAAGGATTCTTCAAAGTCAAGGTATGTGGGTTTCAACCATTATGTCCTTTCAAACATGGTGCCCAAGCTCCCTTTTTAGACAAATTTCATGTTTCAAAGTTGATTTTACTTATGGGTCTTCTATTATGAATTTGACTATGTACTATGTTGGGGTTTTATAAAAGTGTGACTGTTTTAGCATGTTTTGAGCTATGAATCTTGGACTATCTTGAGATTTGATGAAAGGTTTTGATGTATATTGTATGATGATGTTACCAAGTATTGGTGGGATGATTTACTTCAAGATTTATTACATGATTTCACCATTTAATTGCATGATTTTATACTGACATTACACATCACCAAGTGTTTGATAAAATGTCTGGGTTAGGGTTCTTGAACCATTGATGTTATATTACATGACCTATGACTTGTGTGACTTTATGATATTGTAAGGATGATATAAGTGTGTTGATTTCATGAAAAGTATCTATAGTGTTGGAAGTTGATCAATTGCCTCGTTCGGGAGGTAGTAGGCCCGAATTACCATGTTGGGGGATATGTACCTTAATTGCCTTGCTTGGAAGGTAGTAGGCCCGTGCAATCATGTTGGGGGGTTTGTAACTCAATTTTCTCGCTCAGGAGATAGTAGGTTTGTGCAACTATGTTTGAGGGTTTGTACCTCAATTGCCTCACTCAGGAGGTAGTAGGCTAGTGCAACCATGTTGGGGGGTTTGTACCTTAATTGCCTCGCTGGGGAGGTAGTAGGCCCATGCAACCATGTTGAGAGGTTTTTACCTTAATCTCTCACCAAGGAGGTGGTAGGCCTTGGTTACTAATAATGGTCTCTTCCTACATATATAAATTGTTCTATGTAAGCATGTTTTACTACAAGCATTGATCATGCATGCCATATTGTTGTATGATCATTTATTGCCTAATTATGCATTTCGATTTTGTTGCCTAACTCTTGTTGCATTGCATCCTACATACTTAGTACATTCAAACGTACTAACTATACTTTATGCCTACATGATGTCATCATGTAGGAACTGGAGCCTCACTTGATCATCCCCCTCCTCCACATGGCTAGTACGATTTCTCTACAAAGTAAGTAGTGAGTCTTAGACTTCGGGGACAATGTCTTGATCTTATGCTATGTATAAAAACTTTCTTTCTTTTTTTCTTTGTGTATGTCTTACTATGAGGGTAAGCCTAGTTGTTTGCTTGGACCCCGCTAAGTTCTATGTTTAGAAGTATTGTTGGACAAGATATATATTGATGCTATGAGCCTTGACTCTCTTGATGCTATGATGTTTTATGCTATGATCGGTGTCCCTTGGCCTTGGTTATCCCTATTTACTATCTCTTATTGTTATTTTATAGCTTCTGCGACCAAGGATGTGTAATGATATGTTAAGAGGCTAGCTTAGGGTCTCTTCGGGTTCCCCATATGTCGTGTCACGTCTAGACCCTAGGCTTGGGTCATGACAATCTAGGTATCAGAGCACTAGGTTGTTAATAGTCCTCAAAATCTAACACACCGCGTTGATTAGAGTCTTATTCATGGTTGTGTTATTCACCACAACTATAAGTAAGAGGCTATGAGATGTTTTAGGAAATGTTTCCCTTCTTCCTACTCTGTATCGTACTGTAGAAGTTAAGGTAAGGTCCCCCCCCTAAACGATTATTCTTTGCTATGCTAGACCATGCCTAACATAAGAGGAAGAAGAAACCGTACACCCGAGGAACAACCAGCTCATGGTGAGCTCTGGGATGCTCTCACTTTGCTAGCTCAAGTTGTGGCTAATCAAGCCAACGAAGGGTCCCAAGCCCCTCATGCTCCTACTCCAGCATCTCGGGTGAGAGACTTTATGAGGTCGAACCCACCGAAGTTCAATGGGTCTAAGGTGGATGAAGACCCTCAAGACTTTATGGATGAGGTATACAAGGTGTTGCCCATCATGGGTGTAAGGTCGGAAGAAAGGCAAAGTTCGCAGCTTACCAACTAAAAGGGGTGGCTCAAATTTGTTACACTCAATGGAAGGAGGAGAAGGGGAACAACAATGTGGTTTTATGGGAGGAGTTTAAGGCGGCTTTCCTCAATCGGTTCTTCCCTCTTGAGCTTAGAAAGGCCAAATTGGTGGGGTTCATGAATTTAAAGCAAGGATCTATGAGTGTGAGGGAATGCCCTCAAGTTCAACCAACTCTCAAAATATGCTCCACACTTGGTTGCCGACCCAAGGTCTAGAATGAATAAGTTTGTGATGGGTGTTCCCGATTTGGTAAGTAAAGAATATCGTACCTCTATGTTGATTAATGACATGGATTTGTCCCGCTTTATGACTTATTTCGAACAATTGGAGGGAGAGAAATTGAGGAATAGAAATGATCATAAGGCCAAGAGGGCCCATTTTGATGGTAAGTTCCAAAGTCACAAGGGTGGTCGGTTTCACCAAGGCCAAGGGTCTTCTCATGTTCCTAGTGGGAGATTTGCCAATGACTACCCACGGCCCCAAGAGGGTGGTGGTGTGATGCCTAGACCCATGTGTCCTAGATATGGTAAGGTTTAGTTTAGCCCATGCTTGAAGGCTGCTAATGCTTTCTATAGTTATGGAGAAGTGGGCCACAAGATGATGGATTGTCCACGTAATCACAACAAGGGTAAGGATGTTCGTCCTCAAGGTTGGGCTGCTAATGCAGTTCCTTTAGGTAGACGAGGCCAACAAAGTGATGCCCCAAGGCACAATCAGTTTTATGCTTTACATGGGAGGCAAGGGGTTGATGAGGTACCTGATGTCATCACCGGTATATTAAAAGTCTTTGATTTTGATGCGTATGCATTGATAGACTCGAGTGCCACTCTTTCTTTTGTTACTCCTCTTATTGCTAAAAAGTTTCATGTTGAACCTGAATTCTTGTGTGTCTTATTAGGTGTCTACTCCTATTGGTGCATCTATTGTTGCTAGAAAGGTCTTTAGAAATTGTCCAATTTGCGTCTTGCATAAGATATTGCCTTGTGATTTTCTTGAGCTCGATATGTTTGATTTGATTTCATTCTTGGGATGGATTGGTTGCATGCGTACTATGCCTCTATTGATTGTACAACCTGTAGGGTCAAGTTCCAATTCCCATATGAACCTATTCTTGAGTGGGAGAGTCATAATATGGTGCTCAAAGGTAGGTTCATCTCTTGAATTAAGGCCCAAAAGTTAATCTCTAAGGGGTTTCTTAATCATCTTGTGAGGGTTAGGGATGTGGAGTCCAAAGTCCTTCCCATTGAGTCGGTTCCGGTGGTAAATGAGTTTCTTGATGTCTTTTCAAATGACCTTCCCGGTGTTCCTCCTAAAAGGGAAATAGACTTTAGTATAGACATCCTTTCAGATACCCAATCTATTTTTATTCCCTCTTACCATATGGCTCCAGCAGAGTTAAAGGAGTTGAAGGAGCAATTGGGGGACTTGTTGGAGAAGGATTTTATTAGACTTATCCAATCACTTTGGGTGCAGCAGTGTTGTTTGTGAAGAAGAAAGATGGGTCTCTTAGACTGTCCATTGACTACCAGAAACTTTATAGGTCACCATAAAGAATAAGTACTCTCTCCCAAGGATTGATGATTTGTTTGACCAACTTCAAGGGGCTAGTCACTTCTCTAAGATTGATCTTCAGTCCGAGTATCATCAAGTGTAGTTGAGGGACTGTGACATTGCCAAGACGACCTTCTATACTAGGTACAGGTATTATGAATTTGTGGTTATGTCTTTTGGGTTGACCAATGCACTGACTATCTTCATGGATCTTATGAATAGGGTCTTTAAACCCTACCTCGATTTACTTGTTATGGTCTTCATTGTTGATACTTTGATCTACTATCTTAGTGAGGAGGAGCATGTGGCTTATTTGAGGGTAGTTCTACAAATATCGAGGGAAGAGAAGTTGTATGCTAAGTATGAGAAGTATGAATTTTGGTTGAAGGAGGTTTTCTTTCTAGGTCATGTGGTGTCGGGAGATGGTATTAAGGTAGATCCTAAGAAGATAGATGTGATTAGAAATTGTCCTAATCCATTGACCCTATTAGACATTAGAAACTTCTTGGGCTTAGTGGGCTACTATCAGAGGTTTGTGAATGGGTTCTCTTCTATTGCTTCTCCCATGACAAAGTTGACCCAAAAGAAGGCTAAATTTGTGTGGATCACTGAGTGTGAAAGGAGTTTATAAATCTTGAAGGATAAGCTTGTATCCGCTCCTATCTTATCTCTACCAGAAGTGTTGGAAGGATTTGTTGTATATTGTGATGCCTCCTAGATTGTTTTGGGTTGTGTGTTGATGCAAAATGGTAAAGTGATAGCCTATGCTTCTAGGCAACTCAAAGTGCATGAAAAGAATTATCCTACTGATGATCTTGAATTGGCTTTCGTGAATTTTGCTATGAAAATTTGGCATCATTCCTTGTATGAGGTGCATGTTGATGTGTTCACCGATCATAAGAGCCTCCAATATGTGTGAAACGACCCTAAAAAGTGCCCGAAAATGTACCTCGAAAGTGAATAGAATCTTATTTCCATATATCTTAAAATCCGTGCGTAATATCAAAAAGCCGACTTCCTATTCTTGTTCAGGAGGAAAATCAAGAGGGAAATGGGTCTAACCCAAATTTTAGAGGAACCTTATCAAAATTCGTAAACGCAAAGTGAGGAATTTCCAGTGAGCTAGTGCGACCCAGGTGCGACGCACCAGGGGCGCGGAGAAGGTGTATTTTGTCCAGTTTTATTAGTTCGGTCTGAGGCTTTTGGGTCTAGGGCCTAAATCTTCCCATACCTGAAAATACCTATATTTAGCCATTTTTCACTTTCATATCATACAAGACATTTCCCAATACTCTCTCAAACACTTAGACAAATATTTCACCCAATTCAAGTGCCCCAAACTCTCTTCCGAATCTCAAGAAACTCATTCAAGCTTCAATATCTCACAGAAATCTAAGTCAAGTTTATTTATGTCATTTAATACCATTGTGGGTCCCTTACATCAAGCCAAGCTCAAAGGAATTTTCATTGGCTAAGTTTCGCACAAGTACCTGTAGGAGGGTCAATTTTGAAGGGGAATATCTCATATCAAACAAAGAACTAGGTGTCCCACGACTTACCAAATTAAAGCTCTTTAAAGTAGCTTTCCAATGCACTTGGTTTCACCTTATTTAGAGTTTGGATGAAGAAGTTATGCCCATTTTTGTAAAACTCATATATGTAGGGGTATATACGGGATTTTGCCAAATTCCATTTTATTAATGGAATCCCATAAATTTAGTCATTTCTATTGGTCTTTTGGGGATTCCTATGCTATCTTAACACTTTCTAAAGACCTAAACTCTTTCCTAAAGATCAAATTCACTCCTCCTAATTGGAATACACTCTCAAATTCTCTTAAGAGCCTCCATCAAAACCCCAAAACAAATTAAAGGAAACTCAAGAGCAAGCTTTGGATTCCAAGATGCACTTCCAAACTTCAAGTCTTTCACAATTAAATTTTAAAAAATTCAAGGTCTAAGGTATGTGATTTTCATTTATGGGTACCTTTCACCCTTGATCTTAATCTTCCATTTCTATAAAAAAAAAATTACGTGTTTCCAAGTTGTGTTGCTTATGGGTATTATTCGTTAGAGATTATTATCATATACTATATTGAGATTTTATGAAAGTTTGGTTGAAAATACATGATTACTCATTTTTAAGTCTATACCATGAGATGATTTACCTATTATGATTAT
>JAABOM020061419.1:0-11032 GCA_011800125.2 Solanum clarkiae
TCAAATTCACTTGATACTATAATCATGCATCGGAAATATACTTAAGTTCAAATTACACGACCTCCACAACAAAATTTTCCAATTGGATAGTTATCCTTAATTTAAAAAAAAATGGGGTCTAACATAAAGAAAGAAAAAAACTAAAAAAATAAATAAAGGAAAAAACAATCTGAAAAAGAAAAAATATGTATATTGGTTATTTTATGGGGCTAAGTTTCAAAATTTTCTTTTACTTCATGATATTTAGAGATCGATATCAATTTTTTATTAGTTTAATTTTTAAAAAAAATTAAATTATGAGCTCAAGGCTCATTTTATTAATAAAAATTAAAAAACAAACACTTATTCTAAGATAGTGTAAATAAAGTTGCTTTCATTATTCTTTTATTTTTGTGAAATTAGATATTAACTTTTTAATACATACTTTCAATATTGATATCAAAATAAATAGAACTATTTCTACTTATTGAAGATAATAATAAAATGAATCACAATTTATCGACAAAGCTAACTACAAATAAATTACACTTGAGTTGATCGAAGATTTGTGTATCTTATCATATGTATGCAAAACTTTTGGTGCAAGTATTACAAATAGAAGATAACAACTATAAAAAATAATTATCACTTGCCAAAATATGTGAAGATTGATGACTTCTTTTCAAAGATATCAATATTTTATATATTCATCAAACATGAAATATGCTAATTCATAATCTAACATATTTTCTATTTCCTCCATACATAGAATTTCTTGGAATTCAACTTTCCTAAGTTTGGATGTAAATGACGCATTTATATCGTATGAACATTTGAAATAATGATAAAGTAATACATCAAAGTTTACTGAAAAAAACATGTGAATTTATGTTGTGCCCGCACTACGGGCCTTAAATTATCTAGTATGTATATATATATATATTACCCCTATTTATAAGTGAACAACAAGGGGACGAACATAGCATTAAAAGATAGTACAGAAAATACCTTAGATTGTACCACTTCATTCATTTCCTAAAGCACATTACTTTTATATTTCTAAATCATGTGTAGTTCTTCTCTGCATAGAACACGTGTACTGTAGGTAGGCATCTAAAAATTCAAATACTGAACACTCCTCTCTCCTCATTCCCTTTTCTTTCTTCTTTAATTGCCTTCTCTGCTCCAAAATGAAAGCTTGAAGATGATGAATCAATGGAAAAAATTTCAACACCTCCCCAAGTTGGAAAGTGAGGTGGAGACAACCAACTCGCTGAGGATTGGAAAGTGAGATGGCCCTAAGGGGTTTTGTTGAAGAGATATGCAAGTTGAGGATTTTTTTATTTTTATGAATTGGGTGATCTTACAAAAGTTATTAAAGTGCCCATGCACTGAGCATCTTGATTCCAAGCAAGATCCCCAATCAAAATCGTAGAAAATCAAAAGTTCAAATAAAGGTGAAATGGAGAAGAAAAAACCCCTATCAAGGTGTCTTCTTGAGATATCAAATCCCCTTGAATGCAACTAAGAAATAAGGTACCCTAAGCTTCTTTATATATTGACTTAAATGTTACATTATAAATATAAAATTTGGTCTGGTATGTTGCACTATATTATGTAGAACGGACTTTATTATCCTGCCTTTGATAGCTTGAATGAAAAAGTCAGTAACCTTTTAAGTCCAACAACTCATTAAGAACTTGCTGCCTCGATATGTTTAGTTTCTTAATGCAAACATCTAATTCTTCAATCTCACCTGATATGTGATGCATATGAGAAAAAACTTAGAAATAGCAGCCTCATTATTATTGTATTCATATGTTTATTATCATATAACTTTGGTGGCAAGGCTTTGGTTATTCAACGAATGAAATCCATCATGTTACAAATTAGGTGAGTTTTTATTCCCATATTAAATGTTATTTATAAAAAATACTATTCCTTATCTTTAGAAAAATGTTGTAATAATATAAAAGAAATAGCATAATGGTGAAAGCAACTCTAGATTATGGTCTTAGTATTCTAAGCATCTCCCCGTATATTTGTGTTCAAAGGTATTTATAATATTTGTTTTCAAGTTGTTTGGGCAAGGCCAACATAAATTACATCTGATTTCTTTGATTATTTGACGTTTCTCATTATCTCTATTCAAATTGGATACCTTCCATCACATCTATAAGAATATATTACCAATGGATCTATTATTCTCTTCCACGAGTGAATAGATGGGCACACTAAACAATAATTCTATCTTAATGCACAACGAATATTTATCTCTATCTAGCTTAATTGATGGTCTAACAATATTATAAAACTTTATCATATTAAGTCTTCATGCATATAATGATAATGAGGCACCCAGTGATGGAAGTGATCGAACTCTCAAGTAAGGGTCTACCTTTGAGATTATATATTTTCTCTAAGCAATTTCTCAAACTTTTTCAATGGCTCTGTAATACATTATATTATAACAGGTGATGTCACATTAGGCACATGAAAAGAGAGCAATTTCATTGCTTCACCTTTGTAATGTGGTCTTTTATTTGACTTAAGATTTCTTTATTTGGTAAAAGATTTAGTCGCCATAAAATATTAAATATTTGGTGAACCATAAATATCAAAGATTTGGTAGCCACAATATTTGATATATTCATATTATAAATATTGAATTTTCTATCTTCCAATGGCATCATCCATGATATCAACAAGCTAAATTTTTTCCTATAAACATGGAAGTTATTCATTAGTTGAGAAGCGTCCTTGAAGCATAAGAAAATCCATTTCATTGCTTTCTTTCTTTGTCTTCCATTTAGAGTATTTTCGTAAGAGAGTTAGTATTGAGAAACACTTGTGAGAACCTTTTCTTCGGAGTAATCTTGTGAGGTTTTTCTCTTGGGGTCTTTGAGATTATTTAGAGTTTTATCTCTAATTTTGTACTCTTGTTGATATAGTAAAATTCTCCTCTCCGCTTGTGGACATAGTTCACGTGACCAAACCATGTTAAATTTGTGTCTTCTTTATTTGCTTTACTTTCGTCATTATCGACTCACTATTGCTTTTGTTATTGTCATCATAACATTATTTGGCTAAATTTCGCTTTTCCCGAGTTCTCAATCCTAACAAATTGGTATCAGAGCCAAATCTAAGCCGGTTTAAGTCAGTAGCCAAAATGATAATTACAAAAACCTATGTTGAGAAATTTGACCAAAGTGCAAACTTTGGGATGTGGCAATTAAAGATGGAGGCTATCCTAATTCAAGAAGGCCTAGATATTGCATTAGAAGGAAAAAAGAAGAAGCTAGAAGATATGAAGGACATTGGTTTGCCGTCATAGACAAAAAGGTAAAATCAAGTATTATTTTAAATCTCTCAAATGGGGTTTCACGTGAAGTATCTGCAGAAACCACAGTCAAAGGCATTTGGGAAAAACTAAAAACCTTGTTATGAAGAGGACAGTGGAAAACAGACTTTACCTAAAGCAAAAAGTTTACACATTTCATATGTGTGAAGGTACCTCCATACTCTCACATCTAGATGCATTTGATTCTATTATTATGGATTAGAGTAATATCGATGTTGAAGTTACTGATGAAGATCAAGCTGTCTTATTACATATTTCCTTACCCCAATCATTTAAGCATATTAGAGAAACTATGCTTTATGGAAAGGATAAAATCTCTTATAGAGAAATTAAATCTATCTTCAAATCAAAAGATCAGATAGATAGAGATATTACTGGTAAAAGCACTGGAACCTATGGGGAAGGCTTATTTGTAATAGGTAGATCTAATAAGAGAGAATAAAATTGTGAGAGGTCTAAATCAAGGTCAAAGTCCAGATATAGAAATGTGGTGTGCAAATATTTCCATAAGAAAGGTCAAATTATTTTTGAATGCTATAAGTTGAAAAACAAAGAAAAGCATCAAGAAAATAAAAAGAAGCATCAAAATACTAACCCCGCTTAAGCAAGTGTAGCTGCTGATGAGTCTGAAGGAATAATATTTAGCTACTAGTAATAATTTTAAATTTAACGATGAGTGGATTTTAGATCTAGGTTGTTCTTACCATATGTGTTCGAATGAGGAATTTTTTACCATATATGAATCTTTTAGGGGTGGAGTTGTCTTGATGGGCAACAATGCTCCCTACAAAGTTTTTAGTAAAGTTACAATCCGAATCAAAATGCACGATGGAGTGGTGAGAACCCTCACTAATGTTAGACATGTTCCTGACTTGAAGAAAAATCTCATCTCATTGGACACTCTAGAATTTCCTAGGTGCAAATACAAGGTGAAGGTGGAGTTATGAAAATCTCTCTAGGTGCTCTAGTGACAATGAAAGCATGCAGATCTGGTACGTTATACACTTTATTGGGATCCACTATTATAGGTGTTGCTACAATTTTTACATAATCTGATTCCGACATCACCAAATTGTGATATATGCGATTGGGGCACATGAGTGAGAGAGGTCTTTCCATTATCAGCAGAGGTCTCTTGTGTGGACAAAGTACCAGGAACATGGAGTTCTGCTAGCACTCTGTGTTTGTAAAGCAAAAAAGAGTCAGCTTCAAATCTCCTGCAATTCATCAAACAAAAGGTACTTTGGACTACATTCATTTAAATCTTTGGGGTCCTTCTCGTACCCCGTCAAAAGATGGTGCCAGATATATGTTAACTTTTATTGATGATTATTCAAGGAAAGTTTGGATTTATTTTCTGAAAAATAAAAGTGATATTTTCTTAACTTTCAAACAATGGAAGTTTTGATTGAGAATCAAACAGGAAAACAAGTCAAGCTACCTAGAACAGATAATGGCTTGGAATTTTGTAATGATGAGTCTAATGAATTTTGCAAAAATAAAGGAATTGCTTGACATTGCACTATGAGAATGACCCCTCAACAAAATGGTGCTGCAGAAAGAATGAATAGAACTATTTTAGAAAGAGCTCGTTGCATGCTTTCAAATGTTGGGTTGACGAATGCTTTTTAGGCAAAAGCTATATCTATGGATTGCCTAAACGTGACACGACGCGTGGGGAACCCAAAGGGACCCTAAGCAAGACTCTTAACATATCATTACACATCCTTAGTTGCAGAAGTAACATAGAACAACATAAAAAAAACATAAGCAAGGGAAATTGGGACTAAGGGGAAGAGTACACTTGAATAACATAGATGAGTTAAGGCTCAAATATAATACATAACTTGTCCAACAATACCTCTAACATAGAACTTAGCATGGGCCAAGACAAGCAACCGGGCTCACCCTCATAGTCAAAGCATACCATAAAGAAAAAGAGTCTTTAATACATAGCATAAGAACATAGACATTGTCCTCGGAGTGGAGGACTCACCAACTAGCTTCAATAGGAGCCCTTAGCCACATGGAGGAGGAGGATGACCAAATGGAGTTCCGGTTCCTACAAGATAACATCATGTAGGCATATAGTATATGTTACTACGTTAGAATGTACTAAGTATGTAGGATGCAATGCAACAAGAGATAGGCAACATAAGCAAAATGCAATTTCATAAGCAAAGGATAGCATAGTAATAATATGGCATGTATGAGTGATGCTTGAAGTAAAACCATATTTATATAGAACATATTACAAGTGTAGGAATATACCCTCATTTGTCTAATGGGTTTACCACCTCCCATCCTAGGTGATTGAGGTTCCCACCCTTCAATTTGGTTATCGAATGTACCACTTTCCATCCTAGGTGAGTGAGGTATCAACCCCTCAACTAGATTAATGAGGTATCAACCCCTGAATTAGGTTAATGAGGTATCAACTCCTCAATTAGGTTAATGAGGTATCAACCCCTCAATTAGGTTAATGAAATATCACACTCTCTATCGAAATGGCCATCTCACAACACTATAGAGTAAAATATCATAGATATACATTCCTTTCATCATCATAAAGCCATATATCTCATATTCCATGCATTATGCCTTCAATGACTCAAGGTACATAATCCGAACATTTTATCAAACGCTTGGCGAATGTATAATGCTAGTGTAAAACCATGAAATTAAAGAGAGAAATCATGCAAGAAATCTTCAAGTAAATCATCCCACCAATACTTGGTAATACCATTATACAATATACATCAAAACCCTTCATCAAATCTCAAGATAGGTTTAAGATTCATAGCTCAAAACATACCAAAACAGTCACACTTTTACAAAACTCCGACATAGCTCATATTCAAATTCATAATAGAAAACATACATGTATAATCAACTTAGAAACATGTATTTTAAGTAAAAAGGGACCTTGGGCACCATGGATGAAAGGACCCAATGATTGAAACCCATATACCTTAGCTTTGGAGAATCCTTGAAGAAGATTGAAAGTGGATACTTGAATCTTGAATGAGAACCTTAAGATCCGGATGAGTTTCGGAACTTGAAATTTGGAGTGAAATAGTTGTCTAAGTGTTTGAGTGAGTATTGGGGAATATCTTGTGTGATATGAGCGTGAAATATGGCTAACTATAGGTAATTTCACGTGTGAAAAAGTTTAGTCCCAAGATCCAAAAGCCTTGGACCGGAAAGGAAAAACTGAGAACAAAATAATACACTAGCACGGCCTGGCCGCGTCATGCCAGGGGCGCGCCTGCTCTCTGGAATTCGGCCACTTTTGAAATTGAAATTGTGAATCGTGCACTCTAAAATCGGGTTAGACCCTTTTCCCACTCAATTTTGCCCCCCGAACAAGAATATGAAGTTGAATTTTTGATATCACATATGAATTTTGAGATATATGGAAATTATGATTCTGGACACTCCGGAGGCACATTTTCGGGCACTTTTGGGGTTGTTTCACTATCTCCCCCTTGGGAATATTCGCCCGAATGTCAAAGAAACGTATATAAGAAGAGTAATCATGAAGAAACAACCCCAACAAGAATGCATCAACATATTCAAAATATTATTTTCAAAATCTCAATATAAGTGCAAAATCACCATGAACTTTGTCAATATAAACAGGAATGCATGCAAAGATATAGGGGCTGAAACATAAGACTTGGAATCATAAAAATGACTTAAATTGTTATCATAAGCTTGAATAGTATGAAAGAGGTATGGATATTGCTTCTCCATGCCTGCTCCATCTCCCCAATAGACACTTCTGACTTGATGATTCTTCCAAAGGGCCTGATGAACACCACATCCTTACTAATCAAGTTTTCCACCCCTTTCATAAAATACCTCCACCGGGACCCTCTACTAAGCCAACTTATCCTCCACAACCGCAAAGGGTTCTATAGCACTAGAATCACCAACACATCCCCTCAACCTAGAAGCATGAAGAAACGGACGACCCATATCTATATCCCTAGGTAATTCCAATCCTTATGCAACCTTACTAATTTCTCCTCCAAACCCTATAAGGATCTATAACCTTAACCTAATTGTCAACCTTAAACACAACCCAATTGTCAACCTTAAACACACATAATCCACTTGGTACCATAAACCACCATCTCCCTCTTGGGAGCCAACCTCCACTCTACCATCCCTCACCAAGACCTCCAACTCTGTCAAGACGGGGATCAAGACCCTTCTTAACTACACCTCTCCAACCAAAGAAGATTTAGAACTGTCAAGAGTACTACACTACCATGCTCAACTTCCTCCAACCCAACCCCCAATCTAGCCAACCGATGGACCTCTCTAGTCACTCCTTGACTACCATTATCAATATGTGCTAGGCCACTTAGAGCACCGAACACAACATTAGCCTTACTTGGGAAAAATAATGCACACTCATATCATAATCCTTAAGGAGTTCTAACCACCTTCTTGTTATCCTCAACTCACACATATCATATTTAGCAAACAACCTCTCATCTACCAAGATTTGCAACACTACTCCCTAAAGGATTCACAAGCTCTAAATAAATCAATGCTCCACCACTAGAGGCCACCTCAAACACATCAAGGTAGGGTTTTAAGACCCTATTCATGAAACCCATAAACATAGCCGGTGCATAAGACAACCAAACAACTCCACCAATACTCAAATGCTCACTCCTAGCCCAAAAGGACACCTAGGGGCATCACCTACCCTCAACCTCACTTGGGGACAAAACCCGATCCACAAATCAATCTTAGAGAAATGACTAGCCCATTGTAGTTGACCAAATAGATCGTCCATCTTTAGCCATCATATTACAACCTTACAGGTCCTACACTCATTGGAAGCATGATATGCATGTAGCCAAACCACCTCAAAACCCCTAATCTATCAAACTAAGTTCAACCAAGATCACAATATAAGACTTTATGCAATAAGAAATGGAGCAATCCTTATAAGCCTTTCTAGCACCAATAAACCCACATAACCAAATCTTACTAGCAACAAAAGGAATAATGAAAGAAATAGCGACTCCGGAACCATCAAAGCATGCACAATAAAATCAAAGAAAACCTCTAACTTACCGGTAGCATGATCGGGCACCTCTTCCCCTCGTTGCCTTCTTTAAAGAGCATAAAACCGATTATGCCTTGGGCACCACCTTGAGGATGAAAATCTTCACCCTTGCCTTGCTTACGAGGACAATCCTTCTTCTTATGTCCCTCTTCACCACAATGGAAACAAGCATTGGTGTCCTTCAAACATGAGCCTCTATGAACCTTACCACATGTTGGGCACATAGCATCATCTCTATCTTTAGGACTTTGGAATTTTCCTTCAAAATAGACTCTCTTGGCCTCTTTACGCCTTCTCTTCCTTATCTTTTCCTCCTCTATTTGTTCGGCATAAGTCATCAAGCAGGACAAATCCATGTCTCTAATCAACATAGAAGACCGGCATTCCTCACTCACCAAATCAGATACACCCATTACAAACTTATTCATCCTAGACCTCGGATTGGTCACCAATTGGGGAGCACATTTGGAAAGTTGGTTGAATTTGAAGGCATACTCCCTCACACTCATAGAACCTGGCTTCAAATTTGTGAACTCCACCAACTTGGCCTCCCTAAGCTCAAGATGAAAGAACCTATTAAGAAAAGCCGCCTTAAATTCCTCCTGTAGAACCACATTATTATTTCCCTTCTCCTCCTTCCATTGAGTAAACCATATTTGTGCTAGCCCCTTGAGTTGGTAAACTGCCAACTCCGCCTTCTCTTCTGATCTAACACCCATAATAGTCAATACTTTGTACACCTCATCCACAAATTCTTAGGGGTCCTCATCCACCTTAGACCCATAGAACTCCGGTGGATTTATCCTCATGAAGTCCCTCACTCGAGATGAAAGGGTAGGAACATAAGGAGCTTGGGCCCTTTGGTTGATTTGATTGGCCACGGCATGAGCCAACATGGTGAGAGCATCCCAGAATTCTCCATAAGCCAGTTGTTCTTTGGGGGAGTGCGCTCTTCTTTCTCTTGTGTTAGGCATGATCTAGTATATCAAAGAACAATCGTTAGGGGGAATAACCTTACCTCAACTCTATAGCACAACATTGACCATAAAGAAGAGAAATATTTCCTAAAATGTCTCATAGCCTTTTGCTCATAGTTGTGGTGCATAACACAACTATGAATAAGACTTTAATCTACATGGCGTGTTAGACTCCGAGGACCTAACAGCCTAGTGCTTTGATTCCAAGTTTGTCACGACCCAAACTAGGGCCTAGATATGACATGGCACATGGGGAATCCGAAGGGACTCCAAGTAAGCCTCTTAAGATATCATTACACATCCTTGGTCGCGAAAGTAACATAGAACAACATAAAAGAACATAAGCAAGGGAAATTGGACTAAGAGGAAGAGTTAAACACTTGAATAACATAGATGAGTCAAGGCTCAAACATAATACATAACTTGTCCAATAACACCTTGTTAGGACCCGTAACTTAACGTAAACCCCAAAAGTCCTTAATTGGTTCGATTTAATAAAGTTTGGGATTCTCCAAAATGTGTTCTTTAAAGATTTAAATTGTTGTGGGGTCTTGTGTATATGGAAAGTGGTGATTGGTGCAAGTGGTGGATGGTGTATATAAATATATACATGTATGCATACCTTGCACAAGCTTTAACACTTAGAAAAAAAATCAAGCAACCAAAAAAATCTGTGAAGATGAACCCTCTCGGGTTCACTGTAGCAGAGGAAAAATAATTACTTTTTTTTCAATTTTTCGATTATTTGACGCTTCAAACTCGGTATATTGGTTCCCCTAAGTAGCATGGAGGCATTGGTTTGTAGAGAAAATGGTTGGTTTTGCGGTTACGAAGGTTGGAGCTTAGTAAAGGGGTTGAAAGGTAAGTGAATTTCTAACTTCATCTAATTAGATTAAAGCTTGTGGGGGTGTTGTAGGAGTGTTAAATGGAAGATAGAACATGAAAAGAAGGTCGATTGTTAGTTTCAATTATGAATATTTGAATTTGGGGTTTGAATGGGATAAACTTGCATATACATGTATATGAATTATAATCTTGTGTTTATGTTTATTTTGCATAAAAGTAGCCCGTGTGGGGTGTAAGAAGTGTTGGGAATCTACATGAATGTGTTCTTGATGGTTAACTCGAATTGGAGCCCTCGTTGGACTTGAAATGTCGCATTTTAGTGTTGGGGATTGGCATTGGGATGTGTTATGATCCTTGGGGTTTGTAGGAGGGCTTGAATATGGTTAGTGTGTGTTGAAGTGCATACTGCCCTATTTTGGTAATTTATGTTACCATAGCGTTTTGTGATGTTCGAATGCTGAAATGGCTTTGGAAAAGGTCTTTGATGTTATAAATTGTTGTGGTTGTTGTTGGTTGACTGATTGAGCCAAGTTAAATTCTCGGGGTGGCATATTTTAAGGGGAAACGCTGTCAAAATTTTTATAAAATTTGGAACTAAGGAAAATAGGATTTAAGACCCGTGATGGCTGCTAATTGTTGGCATTATCGTAATTAGCATAGATATTGAATGTCCGGAATTTTAAGTTGGGTGAATCCTACGTTTAAGTTAGTTGGCAAGTGTAATTGAGGTATGTAAAGTTTCCTGTCTTATGGCATGAAATAGTAAGTCAAATTGCGATG
>JAABOM020061420.1:0-11032 GCA_011800125.2 Solanum clarkiae
CGTTGTGGATTCCCCTCCCATTTGCATTTCTTGGGCTATGGAGGCCCAAACTTCCTCTTCTTCGAGTCAACCCAATTCTCAGGAAAAAGAAGATATTATACAGATCAAGGAAAAGGCCCAACGGTTGCAATAGAAATAAAAAAATGGGATAAAGGCCCAAAACCGCTTCAGCTCTTTTCTTTTATTATATTTGTGTTTATACATTTGTATTTGTCTGAATGCTAACGTTCTATTCGTTGTAGGTTTCAGTCTAATTGAATTCCCCGGCATGTCAATCCATTTATGTTCTTTTTATTTAATTTTATCCCAAAAAAAATTTTGCGATAAGAAACAAAAAAAAAATGTGATTTCACCCTTTAGTCAACTTTCAAAGTAGTCACCTTTTCTTTAAGCCAAAGATCAAAGTTTTTTAAAAGTTAGTCAAATATTTTAATCGTCGGATAATCGTATTTAGCGGCCATTTCGAGTGCGTAAAACCTTCTCGAAGTAGAAATGTGAACCCGAACTTATTTCTCTGGATTTTAAAAGATTTTTCTGTTAGATCTTTTAAAATATTTATTGGTTTCCTAATTATCCTTAAAATTAGGTGGCGACTCTCTTTTTCTTTCGAATTTCGAGAATTGGTTTCACTTAAATTAATTGAGTTGAAATTAATTTTGATTTTTGAATTTTTTTTAAATAAAAAATCATTTTTCGGCATAACAAGGACCCTTTTTGATAACTAACCAAGCTGAAAGTCCGTAGATTGGACAAAGGTTTTGAATCTCTCCTTCAATTGGGAGTAGTGTTAGCCATTGAAGTAGGGAGGATGATTTGATGAGTGACCATCTTGAAGAATAGCACTAGGAATTTTATAATTTCCCATTTGATCTTTGCTTACAAGTTGTTAGGCTCTTTAACCTGAGACTTTGCTCTGATACCAATTGATAGTCAAGAGGGAGGAGGGCGTGAATTGAAAATTATAACTTAGTTGACTAACTTTGAGTTATAGTCGACTAACTATGAAATGTAATAAGCAGAGACAATATAGTAAAAATTGACAAGCAATTTTATACGAGTTCAGAACACTATTGTGGTGCCTACTTTCAGTCCCCTTGGGTCCGTAATAGTTCCTTTAAGCTCAAGTTAATGAAGGGTACCATTTGAGTTTTCACTAAGTTTGATACATAGATCAGATCCTCAACTTCTCTCAAGAAAGCCTAGTCAAGAAAGTCTAACTTTTCCTCTCTTTCTTTACAATTATTTACACATGAAGAGTACAATTTTGTATAGAGTAGACGAGTAGAGTTTCAACCTAGATCTTTTTTCCATCAAGTACAACTTTTTTCGGTCTAAGAGAGAGCTAATATATGAGGTTTTCAAAAACTAGTCGTTGGTGATTCCTTGACGCAAGGGATTTCTTCCAATCAAGGATATTGAGGATTCCTTGATTGGGAATGTGAATGTATCTAAATTTATTGGATGCCTTTTTTTCCTTCAGGAATGACTTTCCTTCCTTTGCAATGCTCCACTTGATTTGATATCTTTCCTTCTAAGCCGGGATGTGATGTGTGCTGATTGGAGATTTGGTCCCATGAGATCAGCCTTGTTATCTTATCTTCCTTTTTAGTAGTAGCTCCAAGGATTATATAGATCTCCTATTTATCTTTCCTTTTTGATTTTTCCTGCAAATAAGATCATCAAAAGACATTAGATTCTAACAAGTATCACTCAAAGGAGAAGTTAAAATTAAAAGAAAAAAATGTTCCAACTTCCATCCTTTATAAAGTGCACAAAGCTCACGTTGTGATTCCACATTCAAAGTAACTTTTTCTTTAAACAAAAAGTTCAGTTTTTCTTCTTTCCCAACTCCAACTTTCAGGAATGGGAAAAAAACATTGAGAATTTGCATTATTATCCTCATAGCTCTGATCCCTATCAAGAATATTCAACTCCAAAGATGAAAATATTAATGCTGAAGAATAGGGGACTGACTCTGATGCTATGTTGCTCAAACTCGTAAAAAGTATCAATAGGTGTGTGTCAGATTCTTCAGTGTATTTTTGGAGAATCCAACATGCGACATTTAAAGTAAAGAGTCCGCACAACGTAGCTCTGAAGATGACACTGATTAAAGTGGGAATGGGTGGCATTAGAAGTGCAATGATGTGACACAAGCTAATGCTATTCTGCAAAACAACAGTTTTGTAGCCAATGATAGTAACAATCAACCTTTGGAGAATTTGTCAGCAGCTCAAGTTTTGCTCTATCACTGTGAGTCATGAACGAGGATCAGCTGTTGTTGCCAAGGCACAAGGTTTATTTGATTGGCGAGCTCTACAGATAGAACCAACCATACTTTACGCACCCCTGACAGCACCATTGCATGGAGAGCATGTGTGGCTGACTCCATTAGCTTCCCTGGAGTTCACGGGACATGTACACCAATTTCTGACATAGTAATTACAAGAGTATTAAAGGATAAACACCACTATAAAAAATGTTCCTCATGTGATTCAACCAATAGAAAAAATAAGATTTTCACTAAAAGGTGTCAACACATAAAGGGTAAACACACGAAGAAAAACAAGGTAGTGTCTCTGCCATTGCGAACAGAAATAAAAAGCAGAACTAAACAACTTGAAATGCCTGACCGTTAATTACTTGTTTATGAAATCTGGTTCACTGCCTGAGAAAAACAATACCTGTTTAATTATACCTGTCTGTATAAATGACACAAAATCCTTCAAGTGATGTTAGAAGAACACCACAAGAACAAAAACTAAAATTTCTAGACAAACAAGGAACCAAAAGTATAGCTATATACTGCTGATATATCATCCATGATAAAAAAATAAAGGCTACTCTAGATTAAAAGTTGATGATAAAAGAGTGAGAAACAGGTTCCTTCCATTTCAACATTATAGTAATCGCCTTGATCATTCTCTTGTCCGTGGTTCATATATATTTCTGACTTCGTAGATGCCCGAGCGAAGCTTATCAACTCCTTCGATATCTTCAAGGATTGTCTTTCATTAACACTTCTATCTACCAAGAGGATGGCCTCCTGGAGTAAAGGGGCAGAGGCAAGTACGAAACTTATAAAGAGCAACTTATCTCTTGAACCGCGAAATCGATTTATTTTCAACATTCGCAAGTTTCTGAGTAGTGTTCTATAGTCTGGTACTTGAAAAGAATTTACACCCACTTCCATTTCATCTTTCGTCCTCTGGCCCATCAACTATACGAAGATTAAAAGTAAAATAACTGGCGTTTCAACTCCTTACTTGGAAAAATGAGTAACAACTCTTGAAGTCAAGTAGTACTTAACTGAAATCGAAGTATCATTAAATTGGGAGAACTTCTAAGAATTCTTAGAAGAGTAAATATTTGATATTCACTGTCAAAAATATAATGACAAAGATAGAAACATCTCTATCTGGTGAGGCGCAACGGAGGACTCTCTACTCCGGTACAAGAAGCAAAAAACTAGAGAACAAATAGCCATGAGAGAATAACAGTATAACATTAACAAATAGGTGTTTTACATAAACATACACTCAAACGTGGCCAAAACCAGCAAATAAAAATTCCAACTTTGAGTATCCATATCTAAAGCTACCTCAACGCATCTCAATTATGTTCAGTTGAAGACTCCAACTTACAAAATGAAAGTTAGGTTTCCGCAGACACACAGTGGGGATGAGTTGGAGTGTGCAGTTCTGAGTTTGAGACCAAGTTGAGGTGTCTAGATGTGCACTCTCAAAGTAAGAGTGTTTATTCGCCAGGTGAGACAAAGTTTGAGCATCTTTTTATGTATCATGCCTTTCAAATATATCCAAATATATCATTTTTCTTTTGTGCAATTTACCTAGAGGACGCTTCGCCTTAAAACAAGGTGATTAAGGTTAGTCTAGATGCTGAGAAAATATGTCAATTTCATTACTTTATCTTGTCAGTTTAGTGAAACTTCTTTGTCAAATACAATGCAAATAATCTCATCTCCCCCGAATACATAAAAGGTTTCAATTTTAGGGTGTCGCTTCCACAACTAAAGAGACATAAAATAGTAATTTTTGGGGCATATATATTCAAGAAATGAAGATCAATACACTGTTCGAGACCTAGTCTCTCAAGGTTTAACATCCAGAGGAAAAAAGTTGTAGACTCTAACTCAAATGAAACTCACATTAATAGAAGTATTTTGAGCTTATGGGAACCCCTAAAACTGCATGGAGGCCTGAAAATGCAGTTCGACATGACCAAATGTTGTAGTCCTGTATCATACTAATAGAAAGGCAATTTATATGGGGCATTGCCATTAATTTGATTCTGAATAGTGAGATCCATGATACCATTTCTTGACAAAAATAACATCCATTGATCGACAACTAGATGCAGAGAAGAATGTATTACTGAAATATCCACGAAGAATGTTTTAATGGATCCACGGTGCTGAACCATAATTGTACTAATGATGTTTATTGTGTTTGATGGTAGTCTCTTTGTGTAAAACATCATACCAAACACGAGCTTCGGGTTTGAAGCCCAAACATATCTCCATGGTCCGGATAAAATACTCGTTCTTGCAGCATCCTCAATAGGTATATGATCCAGAATATGGTGTATGATATTAATAAGAAGATCTGTAAGTCTATCGAGTTTCTTACCATTATCTATCATCTCCATTCTAACTTTTGATCATTTGCCCAAAAAAAAGAAGAAGAAGAAGAAGAAGAAGGAGGGGGAAGTTAAATATAAGTTTGATTTGTAAATTGTGGATTGGCCAAAGCTACATAAAGTATCTTCTTTAAAATAACTATCTAACTATCTGCTTACAAGCTTTGCTTTGACATACATTCAAAATCTTAAAATATGTTTTAACTAATGTTACTTCCCTCTTCTTCTTCTTTTTTTGCAAATGATCAAAAGTTAGAATGGAGATGATAGATAACGATAACAAACTCGATACACTTATGAATCTTCCAATTAATGTCATACACCATATTTTGGATCATATACCTATTAAGGATACTGCAAGAACGAGTGTTTTGTACAGAGCTTGGAGATATATTTTAAGCTTCAGACTTGAATTTCGTGTTTGATATGACATTTTGCACAAAGAGACTACCATCAAGCACAATAGATATTAATATTCCCAAACTATTTCAACACCGTGCATCCATTAAAACATTCTTTGCGAATATTTCAGTAACACATTCTTCTCTGCATTTAGTTGTCAATCAATGGATGTTATTTTTTTCATAAAATGGTATCACGGATTTCGCTATTCAGAATCAAATTAATGGCAATGCCCCGTATAAATTCCGTTCCTATGTGTATGATACGGGACTACAACATTTGGTCCTATTGAATTGCATTTTTAGGCCTCCACGCAGTTTTAGGGGTTTCCATAAAGATCAAAATACTTCTATTTACGCGAGTTTCATTTGAGTCAAAGGCTAACACTTCTTCCCTCTGGATGTCAAACCTTGAGAGACTAGGTTTCAAATAGTGCATTGGTCTTCATTTCTTGAATAAGTATGCCCCAAAAGTTACTATTTTATGTCTCTTTAGTTGTGGAAGCGATACCCTAAAATTGAGTCCTTTTATGAACTCGGGGAGATGAGATTATTTACATTTGTATCCGACAAAGAAGTTTCACTAAACAGACAAGATAAAGCAATGAAATTGACAGATCTTCTCAGCAACTGGACTAACCTTAGTCATCTTGTTTTAAGCCGAAGCATCCTCAAGGTAAGTTGCATAAAATAAAAATGATATATTAGGATATATTTGAAAGGCAGGATACATAAAACGATGCTCAAACTTTGTCTCAGCTGGCAAATAAGCACTCTTACTTTGAGAGTGACATATCTAGACACCTCAACTTGGTCTCAACTGAGAACTACACACTCCAACTCATCCCCATTGTATGTCCACAAAAACCTGACATTTATTTCGTAAGTTGGAGTCTTTAATTGGGCACAATTAAGACATGTTGAGGTAGTTTTAAATGTGCATACTCAAAGTTGGAGCTTTTATTTGCTGACAGTAGCCACGCTTGAGTGTATGTTTATGTAAAATGCCTATTTGTTAATGTTAACCATTATTCTCTTGTAGTTGTTTGCTGTCTAGTTTTTTGCTTCTTGTACCGAAGTAGAGAGTCCTCCGTTATGCCTCACCAGATTGAGATGTTTCTATCTTTATCATTATGTCTTTGACAGTGAATATCAAATATTCACTCTTCTGAGCATTCTTAGATGTTCTCCCGATTTAATGATACTTCGATTTCAGTTTAGTACTACTTGACTTCAAGAGTTGTTACTCATTTTTCCGAGTAAGGAGTTGAAACACCACTTATTTTACTTTTAACCTACGTATAGTTGATGGGCCAGAGGAAGAAAGATGAAATGGAAGTGGATGTAAATTCTTTTCAAGCACTAGACCACAGAACACAACTCAACAACTGAAAATAAACAGATTTCGTGGTTCATGAGATGAGTTGCTCTTTGTAAACTTTGTACTTGCCTCTGCCTCTATACTCCAGAAGACAATCCTTTTGGTATATACAAGTGTTAAGGAAAGCCAATACTTGAAGATATCAAAGGAGTTGATGAGGTTCCCTCGGGCATCTACGAAATCAGAAATAATATATGAACCACGAAACAATGAAACGAGCAAGGCGATTACTATAATGTTGAGATGGCTCTGCCTAGGGGTATGCAAAAATCAAACCGACCAATAAACCGAACCGACAAAAACGTTATTGGTTTATTATTATTGGGTTATTAGGTTATTGATTTTTAATGGTTTGGAAAAAAAAATTATTGGATTATCAGTTCGATATCGGTTTTTACTATTGGGTTATTGGATAAAACCGTTAACCCAATAAGATTATAATAATTTACTATTTTACCCCTTCATAAATATTAAATATTAGTGATTTAATAGTAATAGGACACTATAGCAATTCTTTACATACTTTAATCCTTATAGTACTTAAGCGATTAGTTATTCACTTTGGTATTTTAGTTTATAATTAACTAATTATAGATTTTGTAAGTTTGTAAACATAGTTTTCGTACTCTATCTATTTTTTTATTAATGCAAATTCTCATTATCATTTTATCGGGTAAACTGAAAACCGAACCATTAAGGACTTAAAAGCGATAAACCGAAAAATGATAAAAATTATTTTATTGATTTCTTATTGATTTAGCATATCTAAAAATCAAAAATCAATAAACTGAACCGATAATGTGCAAAACTGAATCAAACCCACCGATGCACACCTTTACTGGAGCCTAATTCTCACTCTTCATCATCAACTTCTAATATAAAGGAGCCTATATTTTTTTATCATGTATGACATGTCAGCATTATAAAAATATACTTTTGGTTCCTTTTTTTTCTATAAATTTTAGTTTTGGTTCTTGTGGTGTTCTTCTAGCATCACTTGAAGGATTTTGCATCATTTATGCAGAGAGATATAACTAAACAGGTATTGTTTTTATCAGGCAGAGAACCAGATTTCATAAACAAGTTATTACTGGTTAGGCATTTTATGTTATTTAGTTCTGCTTTGTATTTCTGATCCCAATGGCAGAGATACTACCTTGTTTTTCTTCGTGTTTTGACACCTTTAAGTGAAAATTCTATTTCTGCTATTGGTTGAACCACATGAGGAATAGACTCGATAGTGGTGTTTATCCTTTAGCACTCTTGTAGTTACTATGTCAGAAATATGTGTGCCTGTCCCGTGAACTCCAAGGAAGCTAATAGAGTCAGCCACACACGCTCTCGTTGCAATGGTGCTATCAGGGGTGCCTAAATTATGGCTGGTTCTATCTAAAGAGCTCGCCAATTGAATAAACCTTATGCCTTGCAAACAATAGCTGATCCCCATTAATGACTCACAGTGATAGAGAAAAACTTGAGCTGCTGACAAATTCACCAAAGGTTGATTGATACCACCATTAGCTACAAAACTATTGTTTTGCAGAATAGCATTAGCTTGTTGCACATCTGTCACGACCAGCCTAGGGCCTAGACGTGACACGGCGCATGGAGAACTCGAAGGGACTCCAAACAAGTTTCATAATATATCATTACATATCATTGGTCGCGAAAATAATAAAATAACAAGAAGATATAGTAATTAAGGATAAACGGGGCTATGAGACATCTTTCATATCATAAAACATCAAGAAAGTCAAAGAGAATCAAACTCATAGTATCATTACATAACTTGTCCAACAACACCTCTAAACATAGAACTTAGCGGGAGCCAAGACAAGCAACTGAGCTCACCCTCATATTCATAAGTAGCCAACATAAAAGGAGTCAATACATTGCAAAATCAAGAGAAGTATGTCCTCGGAGTTGAGAACTCACCAACTTGCTTTGAGAGAAATCTTACTAGCCATGCAGAGGAGGAGGATGATCAAGTGGAGCTCCGGTCCCTACATGGTAACATCATGTAGGCATAGAGTATGCGTTAGTACTTTTGAATGTACTAAGTATGTAGGATGCAATGCAACAAGTGGTAGACAACATAATTGAAATGCATATTAGGAAATAAATGAGCATATAGCAATATAGCATGCATGAATGATGCTTGTAGTAAAACATGCTTAAATAGAACATTTTACATGTGCAGGAAGAGACCGTCATTAGTAACCAAGGCCTACCATCTCCTTAGTGAGGCGATTGAGGTAAAAACCCCTCAATATAGTTGCATGGGCCTACTACCTCCCGAGCGAGGCAATTGAGATACAAACCCTCCAATATGGTTGCACGGGCTTACTACCTCTTGAGCGAGGCAATTGAGGTACAAACCGCCCAATATGGTTGCACGAGCTTACTACCTCCTGAGCGAGGCAATTGAGGTACAAACCTCCCAACATGGTTGCATGGGCCTACTACCTTCCGAGCGAGGCAATTGAGGTAGATATCCCCCAACATGATAGTTCGGGCCTACTATCCCCCGAATGAGGCAATTGATCAACTTCCAATACTATAGATACCATTCATGAAATGAAAACATATACACATCTCTTTGATCATCATAAAGTCACTTAACTCATATACCATGCATTAGGCCTTCGACAACTCAAGAAGCATTAACCAGATATTTTATCAAACACTTGGCGGGTGTATAATGCTAGTATAAAACCATACAATTCAAGAGTGAAATCATGCAAGTAAATTCAATGTAAAACCACCCACCAACACTTGGTAGTACCTTCAAGCAATATACATCAAAACCCTTCATCAAATCTCAAGATAGATCAAAGATTCATAGCTCAAAACTTGCTTAAATAGTCACACTTTTATGAAACCCCAACATAGTTCATAGTCAAGTTCATAGTAAGTAAGACCCATAAATAAATCAACTTAAAAACATGAGTTTTATGTAAAAAGGAAGATTGGGAACCACGGGGTGAAAGGACTCAATAGTTGAAACTCACATACCTTAGCTTTGGAGAATTCCTTGATGAAGATTGGAAATGCAGACCTGAAGTTTGAGTGAATTTCTTAAGATCTGGAATGAATTTTGGCACTTGAATTTTTGGTAACATATTAGTCTTGGTGTTTGAGAGAGTATTGGGGAATGTCTTGTATGATGTGAAGGTGAAATATGACTAAGTATAGGTATTTTCACGCATGAGAAGGCTTTAGGCCCAAGACCCAAAAGTCTTGGACCGAACTGGAAAAACTGGCAACAAAATAACATAGGTCCGTGTCTGGTCCGCGACACGGACCCTGCGTGAAGGACATTTTTACACAGGTTCGCGATGGCTGCGCCTCCCTGTACCAACACGGATCGATTCTGGAAAGCACATTTTTGGGAAATTAAAATTTGGTACGGTTGCTCTAAAATATGGGTTAGACGTATTTTCCTCTCAATTTTGCCCTCTGATCATGAATGTGAAGTCAAATTTTTGATATCATGCACGGATTTTGAGATATATGGAAATTATGATTTTGGGCACTTTTGAGGCACATTTTTGTGCACTTTTGGGGTCGTTTTAATATCTCCCCCTTGGGAACATTCGTCCCCGAATGTCAAAGAAATATACATAAGAAGAGTAATCATGAAGAAATCAGCCCCAACAAGGATGCAATGATGCACTTAAACACCATTTTCAAAAATCTCAACATAAGTGTTAAAATCATCAGGAACTTGTCAACATAATCATGAATGCATGCAATTGACATATAGGGCTGATACATGAGACATGAAATCACATAGAAGACTTAGATTTAGTACCTTAGGCTTGAGAAGAATGGAAGAGATAGGGATATTGCTTTTGCATGTCCGCCTCGGCCTCCCATGTAGCACTACTCTCGACTTGTTCATTCCTCCAAAAGACCTTAACAGAAGTCACATCCTTGTTCCCCAATCTCTTCACTAGTCTATCCAAGATCTCTACTGAAATTTCTTCATAAGTCAAGTTGTTTTCAACAACACCCATAACATACAATGGGATAATAGCATTCGGGTCAATCACACATTTCCTCAACATGGATACATGAAAGATCGGATGAACCAAGTCCATTTCACTAGGCAACTCCAAGTCATAGGCCACCTTACTAATCTTCCTAAATACTTTATAAGGACCCACATATCTTGGATTCAATTTACCTTTTGTGCCAAAACGAAGCACACCCTTTATGGGTGAAACCTTCAAATAGACCCAATCACCAACTTTAAATTCAAGCTTCCTTCTTCTCACATTTACATAGGACTTTTGATGACTTTGGGATGTTCTCAACCTTTCCCCAATCAAGATTACCTTCTCCATAGCCTCCATGACCAGATTCGGACCCAACAAATCCACTTCTCCCACTTCAAACCACCCAACCGATGATCTACAATGCCTATCATAGAGGGCCTCAAAAGGAGTCATACACATGCCAGAATGATAGCCATTATTTTAAGCAAACTCAATTAATGGAAGATGATCATCCCAACTACCCTTAAACTCCAAAATACAAGCTCTAAGCATATCCTCAAGAGTTTGGATAGTTCTTTCGGCTTGGCCAT
>JAABOM020061421.1:0-11032 GCA_011800125.2 Solanum clarkiae
ATGTAGATATAATCATCACTTAGCATTAGGCCTCTAAGGATCACAATCTCACAACTATTTTATGAGACAAGAATTCATAACCTCCACAACTACACCATCCAAATATTTTATGATCAAAGCCTACATAAATCATTCTCAACACCTCACACAAGAAGCGCATGACTCTATATATCTCAAAATCAAGAATGGGTAGCTTAATACCATAAATGTTGCAATATTCTCAATCTAATACTATCACTACCTTAACAACATTCACATCTAAAAGTAAGTATCACTTCGATATCAATAATACACATGAGGACTTAAGTCTCCATATCACACTTCTTTTGGGAGGTAGGTTCTTTGAAATTGAGTTTGTTAAATCATTTTAACATGTCTTCCTTTATTATTATTATGCCGGAACGTGGCATCCGATCCAATATGTATGTATATATATGTGTCAAAACGTGACACCCGATCCTATAATATATATATGTGTGTCAAAACATGACACCTGATCCTATAATATATGTGTCGGAATGTGACACCCAATCCTATAATATATGTGTCGGAACGTGACACCTGATCCTATAATATATATGTGTGTGTGTGCGTGTGTGTGTGTGTCGGAACGTGACACCCGATTCTATAATATATGTGTTAGAACGTGACACCCGATCCTTTAATATATGTGTCGGAACGTGACACTCGATCCTATAATATATATATATGTCGAAACGTGACACCCGAACCTATAATGTATGTGTCAGAATGTGACACCCGATCCTATAATATATGTATCGAAACGTGACACCTGATCCTATAATATATATGTGTCGGAACATGACATCCGATCCTATAATATATGTGTCAGAATGTGACACCCAATCCTATAATATATGTGTCGGAACGTGACACCCGATCCTATAATATATGTGTTGGAACGTGACACCCGATCCTATAATATATGTGTCGGAACATGACACCCGATCCTATAATATATATGCGTCAGAACGTGACACCCGATCTTATAATTATATAATTCATTATTCCTTATCATTACTTCTCACTTCATTCAAAATATTTCAATCAAAGCCTACATAATCCCTCTCTACCCCGAAATACTCAATTGTATACACATTGGAGCATACAAGGTTCAATATATTTAACAAAAAGGTTAGAAATTCACTTGCCTTATATAAAGTCTCGAATCACGTCAATTCCAAAACTTTTCCATTTCTATGACACTCCAATTCACCAAAATCTATTCAAATATAGCATCATAATTATATAATGAATCTAACGACACTAAAATTAATTTATTCGGTGAAAAGGGTAAAATGGTCCGAAAATTTTATCGCCAAAAAAATACCGTCGGATTCTGAAAATTTAAACATGAAAATGTTTCCCAAGTGATAAGCAATTCAATGGTGAAAATCATTTAAAAAAACGGACCTAAATTGAGGAAGAAATCGCATGTTAAAGTTTTCAAAATTTATTAAAAATGCAGCAGTAAATCTACAATTTTTACCTCAATCGAAGGAACAAAGTCAGTTTCTGAAGCTCCTACGGTGTTCTCCTCGGAAAAATATACAATTTAGCCTTTTGAATCGCTCAAATCTGATCAAAATTGAGAGAGAAATCATTGGTTAAAGTTTGGAGAAAGTTTGCAATCTTCTCTTCTCTTTATTGGAGAAAATCCTCAATCTTCGTAGTTCTTTTAAAGTAAAAGAACTTGAAAGGACATTGATTGAAAGAATTATCTTTGATTCTTGAATTTTTGACTTAGACTCTTTAGAGTTCTTGATGAAGAACCATAATTCTTGAAGAAGAAGAAGAAGAAGAAGAAGAAGAAGAAGAAGAAGAGTCAAGAAATCCTTTCTGTGGATTATTGAATTTGTTTTTTTGAAACCCTAGGTTATGATTTAAAATCCTATTAGAGCTTCATGAATAGATGAAGAAATTCGGGTTGGGTGATTGAAATTTATGAAGAATAATTTACCTTGAGGATGAATCTTGAAAGATAATCCTAACTTCATGATGATTCTTGAGCGTTTATGTTTAGGAGAGAAGGGAGAGGGTTTTGATCATGAAAACTGATATTTTATACGTTTTGGGAATCATAAATAGACCCCCAAAGGTTTTAGGATAAAAATATCCTTAAATTATAAGGAAAAAATGTCATTAACTTATCCAGTGAGGGTATGCGACGCGCTCCGAGCGTGGACTTTTGGACAGCTCTGCACCTCTTCACTAAAATGGTCATAACTTTCTACTCTGAACTTCGATTAACGTGAAATCAGATGCATTAGAAATCTAATTTGAATATATTTGATTTGATATATTATGGGTCATCTAACTCATTATACTTTAGGACATATGGTCATTTGAAGTTGACTCTTCAATCAACTCATACGAAAACTTAGTTGCTAGAAATTCTTTAAACTTGGCTTGATGTAAAATATCCTTATGACTCTAAATCACACCTAATATACTTTAAATACTTAGAAATTGATCCTGACATATGTATACAACTTACAAGTCATTGGTTCACCTAACTTTTATAAAATCATACATTAGAACTACGACCTCATATCAGCTCCAATTCTATTCCCATACTAAAAAATTGACTTTAACATCTATGCTTAATTAAAAATCCTCAATTAAAATTCTATATCATATGAAGGATGACTCGGTCTTAGTTTAAAGAAAAGTTGGAGTGTTACATTAAACCGTAAGTGGACTGTTTTGTGGACAATTTTGTGGTTTACAGTGAAGTACAACTGACAAAGGAAATAAAGTTGGGGTATAGTTTGAACAAATTTGAAATTAAATTTCTAATATTCTTATAGTTTGAATTTTTTGGATTTAACTTTTAAAATATTCAAATTTAATGTTTTGGTCGAAGGAAACCATCTTTTGAAAATATTTTTTAGTTTTCTCATGTTTCATTAGTTTAAATATTTTTTCCAAATGAGCTTATTTCCCTTTAATTAGAGGAAAAGAAGGTAAAGAAAATATATTTCAAAACACTCTTTCAATTTCACCAACCAACTCCAATTCAAGACCCAACACAAAATTTGACTCATAATTTTTGAAATCAATTTGGGATTCGACTCTCAAGCCCCAACCCAGTACAAGTCTCTCGATCCCAACTTTGAGTTGGGACCCAACCCTTGCCCATAATTCAACTCCAAACCTCAACCCCAATTTGATCTCGGCCCCGACTCTAATCTTGACTAATATATTCTCGATCTCAAACTTGACTTAAGACTCAAGACATGTGTCACACCTTGAGTTTATATTTTGAATGTAGCCGGCACTCAAAAATTATTTTTGATTCCAAGCAAATCACTTGTTTTGGCTAACTTACTCAGAGGAAGACTCTAGCATAAAAAAAATGGAATGGGACAATAACCATGCATCTATAATCTTTTTTTAATTAACCAAGAAACTCAAATGAAAGGACATATGGAACTTCAAGTCATGACTATGAACAAACTTAAGGAAATGACTAAACAATATTTATCTAGTCTATGAAGCCTCTAAATATTGAAGACGAAGATGAGGAAATGTGTGTCTGGTCTGGGCAGACATGTGCAAAAATAGTGTAAGGCAGCTTTACTGATTGCAGACATGGACTTCGCCAGGCTTTTGGTGTATGCCCAGTAGACAAAGGAGGACAAAAAGAAAGATCAAGAAGAGCAGATGAGCAGAAAGACAAAATCAGTGGGACATAAGCGTAGTCCGTAGAGACAGAATAAGGGTGACAAGTCTTACTTCCAGAGGAGATCGTCTCATCCTGCACAGTCTGTAGCGAGTGATCCCATTCGGCCACATAAGCATGACCAGAAATCCCATAGTTATCAAAATTTCAGGGCTCTAGGTGTTTAATCTTAGGCCAGTGTAACCCAAGGTATGAGGGGAAAGCCCCATTGTGGAAAGTACAGTAAGCTTCATTTGGGTGAACGTCGTGTGGGAAAAGATGTTTGTTATTCATGTGGACAGGCTGGTCACTTCAGTTTTGAGTGTCTAAAGAGGAGGCGAGGTGAGGGGAGCAGCAGACCACAGTCATCTGCAGCCCCTCCAGTGGCCAATCAGCAGAGAGCTGCTACTACTGGCACAGGAGGCTGGACAAACTGCCTTTATGCTATGGATAACCAATAGGATCAAGAGGCATTAATTGATCTGGGTGTCATCTTGTCTTTTGCGACCCCTTATGTGGCTAATAAGTTTGGGGTTCTCCGAGAGTGTTTGCATGAACCTTCGGTTGTTTCTACTCCTACTGGTGAGTCTATCTTAGCTAAGAGAGTCTACAGAGATTATGCAGTGTTTATCTAAGAGACACCTTAGCTGACTTGGTAGAGTTGGAGATGGTTGATTTTGATATAATAATGGGCATGGATTGGCTTCACGCCTGTTATGCTTTTGTTGACCGTAGAACCTGGATTGTTAAGTTCTAATTCCCTAATGAGCCTTTTTTAGAGTGGAAAAGAAGTTCTGTTGCCCCTAAAGGCAAATTAATCTCTTATCTTAGAGCTAGAAAGTTAATCTCCAAAGGTTGCATTTACCACCTCGTGCGAGCTAAGTCTGATGGTGTTTAAACTACTACTCTTGAGTCAGTTCCTATTGTAAATGAGTTTCCTGAGATGTTTCTTGATGATCTTCCAGGAAGATTGACTTTGGGATTAATGTTCTTCCCAAGACCAAAACCATTTCAATTCCATCTTATAGAATGGTCCCCACAGAGTTGAAAGAATTGAAAGAACAGTTAAAAGACTTGCTAGAGAAAGGTTTCATAAGGCCTAGTGTCTCACCTTGGGTTCTCCTGTCTTATTCGTGCGTAAGAAAGCTGGGTCTCCCAGAATGTATATAGACTACCAATAGCTGAACAAGGCCACTATAAAGAACAAATATCCTCTTCCTAAGATAGATGATCTATTTGACCAACTTCAGGGTGCTACTTGTTTCTCCAAGATAGACCTTTGTTCGGATTATCATCAGTTGAAGGTGATGGAAAGTGATATTCCAAAGACATCCTTTAAGACACAGTATGGCCACTTTGAGTTCTTGGTCATGTCCTTCAGGTTGACAAATGCACCCGCAGCTTCATAGACTTGATGAACACAGTATTCATACAATATCTTGATATGTTCGTGATCATGTTTGTCGATGATATTTTGGTATATTCTAAGGATGAAGAGGAGCATGCTAATCACCTTAGAGTGGTTTTGTGAACACTCAAAGATCATGAGTTGTATGCGAAATTCTCAAAGTGTGAGTTTTGGCTCAAGTCCGTGGCTTTCTTGGGTCATGTAGTTTCGGGAGAGTGTATTCGAGTGGATACTTAGCAGATTGAGGCGATTAAGAACTGGCCTACACCGACTTCTCCGACAAAAATAAGAAGCTTCTTGGGTTTGGCAGGCTGCTACCGCAGATTTGTTGAAGGCTTCTCTTCTTTGTCAGCCCCATTGACTAAGCTAACTCAGAAGAAGGCCAAATTTCAGTGGTCTGAGGCATGTGAAAAGAGTAGGCTGTGCGAAAATTGAACCGACCAATAAACTGAACCGATAAAAACGTTATTGATTGATTGTTATTGGGTTATTAGGTTATCAGATTTTTAATGGTTTTTGAAAAAGAAATTATTGGGTTATCAATTCGATACCGGTTTTTACTATTGGGTTATTGGATAAACCGATAACCCAATAAGATTATATAAATTTACTATTTTATCCCTTCGTAAATATTAAATATTAATAACTTAATAGTAATAGGACATAATACCAGTACTTTACCTATTTTAATCTTTAGACTAGTTACCCACTTTAGTATTTTAATTTATAATTAACTAATTATGGCTTTTGCAAGTTAGTAAATGTTATTAGTGCAAATTCTCATAAAAATTCATTCTTATCGGGTAAACCAAAAATCAAATCATTAATGACTAAAAATCGATAAATTAAAAATAGATAAAAATTATTTTATTGGTTTTCCATATTTAAAAATCGATATACCGAACCTATAATGTGTAAAATCAAACTGAACCGACCGATGCACACCCCTAGAAAAGAGTTTTCAGGAGTTGAAAACTAGGTTGACTACTGCACCAGTGTTGACCCTGCCAGATGGGATGGTAGACTTCGTGATATATTGTGATGCATCTCGAATCGGGTTGAGTTGTGTACTTATGCAGAGAGGGAAAGTGATAGCTTATGCTTTTAGACAACTTAAGATTTATGAGAAGAATTATTTGACTCATAATCTTGAGTTGGCAATAGTGGTATTCACACTTAAAATTTGGCGTCACTACCTGTATGGGGTGCATGTGGATGTGTTCACAGACCACAAAAGCTTGCAGTACGTCTTCAGCCAGAAGGAGCTCAACCTGTGGCAGAGGAGATGCTGGAGTTGCTCAAGGATTATGATATGAGCATTCTCTACCACCCAAGTAAGACTAACATTATTGTTGATACTCTTAGCAAGATGTCTATGGGTAGCACTGCCCATGTGGAGGAAGGACAGAGAGAACTAGTGAAGGAAGTGAATAGATTGGCTCGACTGATAGTTCAACTTGAGGAGAACAATGAAGGCGGGGTCAATGTTCAGAGTGGTTCTACTTCATCCCTAGTGTCAGAAGTGAAGGAGAAGCAAGACCAAGACCCTGTCATGTTCCAATTGAGAAGCGGTTCACAAGCAGAAGGTGATGGTTTTCTCCAAAGGGGGAAAATGGGGTGTTGAGGTATCAAGGAAGATTGTGCGTGCCCGATGTCGACAGTGTTCGAGATAGAATCATGGTCAAAGATTATCGCTCCAGATGTTCAATTCACCCCGGTTCTACCAAGATGTACCACGACTTGAGAGAAATTTATTGGTGGAATAGGATGAAGAAAGATATTGCCGAATTTGTTTCTAAGTGCCCTAATTGTCAATAAGTTAAGGTTGAACATCAAAAACTATGTAAGTTAGCTCAGAACTTTGAAATTCCTGAGTGGAAGTGGGAGACGATCAACATGGATTTTATCACTGGCTTACCCAGATCTCGAAAGTAGCATAATTCGTTATGGGTGAGTTTTGACAGGACGACAAAATCAGCCCACTTCTTGGCAGTCAAGATAACTTATATGGCTGAAGAGTATGGCCGACTATATATTCTTGAGATTGTGAGGTTGTATGGGGTTCCCTTGTCCATCATCTCGGATAGAGGAGCTCAATTCACCTCTCAATTCTTGAGATCCTTTCAAAAAGGATTGGCCACGAAAGTACACCTGAGCACAACTTTTCACCCTCAGACGGATGTGCAGGCAGAATGCACTTTCCAAACTTTGGAGGATATGTTGAGTGAGTGTGTCATTGACTTCAAAGGAAATTGGGATAATCATCTAGCATTGATTGAGTTCGCATACAATAATAGCTACCACGCCAGCATTCAGATGGCCCCTTATGAGGTATTATACGGGAGACAATGTAGATCGCCGATTGGCTGGTTCGAGGTAGGTGAAGCTGAGTTGATCGGACCTGATTTCGTTCACCAGTCTATGGAGAAGGTAAAAGTCATCAGAGAAAGGTTGAAGATAGTCTAGTGTTGTCAAAAGTCATGTACGGATGTGAGAAAAAGAGATTTGGAATTTGAGGTAGATGATTGTGTGTATTTGAAGGTGTCACCCATGAAGGGTCTTATGAGGTTTGGTAAGAAGGGAAAGTTGAGTTTGCGTTATATCGGACCATACCAGATTGTGAGAAGGATTGGGAAGGTTGATTATGTGCTAGACTTACCTTCCGAGTTAGATGGAGTTCACCCGGTGTTCCATGTATTAATGTTAAAGAAGTGTTTGAGGGATCCTGCCTAAGCAATTCCTGTGGAGAGTACGGGAGAGAAGGATAATTTATCTTACAAAGAAATTTCAATCCAAATCCTTGACCGACAAGTTCGTAAGCTGAAAAATAAAGAGATAGGCTCTATTAAAGTCCTATGGAGGAATCAATTTGTTGAGAAAGCTACGTGGAAAGCTGAGGAAGCGATGAAACTCAAATACCTGCATCTGTTCGTGCCTGATGATGATGATGTTGAAGGTAAATGTCCTTATCCTTAATATTATTGAATGTCTCCTTTTATTGAGTTGATGCGTTTATCTAATGTTATTCTCGAGCCTAAGATTGAGATAGATATGTGATGGATAATGAGAGTTTGAGAGTCCCCGAGTGAGGAATGAGATGATTTTTTAGGTTATTCGTGCTTTTATTCTATCCTTACTTATCATTCGAAGACAAATGATCCTAAAGGGAAGATGATGTGACACCTCGTAAAATTATTGAAACGCCCCTAAAAAGTAATCTGCGCACAACGCATCTTCCAAAGCTCCGATGAGAAATTCGAGACCGGAT
Source organism: Solanum clarkiae (assembly GCA_011800125.2). NCBI lineage: Eukaryota > Viridiplantae > Streptophyta > Magnoliopsida > Solanales > Solanaceae > Solanum > Solanum clarkiae. Next base: position 8,362 of record JAABOM020061421.1, read on the forward strand.
TTTCAATCAGCGTAGAAAATCAAGTCAGAAAATGATCTCAATCGATTTAAGAGCAACGGGTCAAAAAATAAATTTTGCTAATTAATTGCAAAATAGTAGCAAATTCGCACCCCTGGTGCAACGTGGAATGGGCGCGGAGATACACTTACATTTTTATTTTTTTAAGGATTTTTTGATGGAAAATTTCAATTTACGAAAAAACACAAAAATACACTGGTCCGCACCCTTGGCGTGATGCGGACCAGTGTACATTTGTTTTAAAAAAAATTTAATTACAGGAAGGGTATTTTGGGTATTCCCAACCCATTTTAAATCCCAAAAACATATTATAGAGTACTAACTCGTATGAAAAGGGTTTCAAAACCCATATTTTGCTAAGTCTAAACGAGAGTTACTAAGAGAAAGAAGAACAGAGAGTGGAAGGTTTCAAGTTTGGGTATGAATTCTTGGAGGTAAGCTTGGTTGTTCATCGTTCCAGGTATGTAAAGACTACACAGAACATGGAATTGTTCTTTCATTTGCCCGATGTTTAGATTAAGTTGTAAAGTGCTAGTTGATAAGTCTAGAGTTGAAGTTCTTGAATATTTTCTTAAAATTTATCTTTAAATCTTATAATGTATGTTAAATTGATGATCATCATGTTGTTAATGAACCATTTACATGTCTTACTATGCGATTATACAAAAACTTTGTATGTATTCTCTATTAAAGACTTCAAGAACGAACCTAGGAGTAATGTCTAGAGCTTTGATTATCTAAATGTGATGATTGATGGAGTCTGAGTCTTGAGCTGAGTACTATGATGGCTGAAATAGATAAAGTTAGCATTCTTGAGGTTTGAGTGAGATTGAGATAGAGTTTGAGAGGAAGAATTTATTTCTTAAGTTGATCGAATGATAGATAAGATGAGGTCCCTGCCTGAGAGGGGGTTGGTTGTATAACCAGCCTGACATTGATAGAGTTATGAGCATATTGAGTCCTACGAGGAGTATTAGTACCGAAATGGGTAAGAGTGACTCCCACTCATACTCATTAACTGCGTGGCCAGCATAGGAGAGGATTGGACCATGAAAACAGATGTTTCTTTTGCCTCGCAGAGAGCTTGACAGACTTCTTTTGGGATCCCCGACAGACTCGTCCTATACCCTGGCAAGGTACTAGACGGATGTGGCAACGACATCTCTTCGTTGTATCATCATCGGGCTTAACCAAAAGAGTGCACAATAGTTTTACATCAAGGAACTGCCCAAACATAGTTCATTTTACATTTTTGTTTATAAAACACACTCCGTGAGTGTGATGTACACTTTTGTTCATAAAACTCACTCCATGAGTCTAGTTTATTAATTTTATAGTCAGGTTATTGTGGGTCTTATTGTGGCACCTACCTTCAGTATAGTATAGGTTCCATGGGCATAGTTAGTTAGTCAATATAGTCTCCTCATTTAAATATTTTAAGCATTACTGTATTTGCATCAAAAGATATTTTCAGACTTTGTATATATAAAACATGATTGAGATTCTTTGAATTTTATTAAATGTCTTAAATTACCTTATAAAACTTTTGCAAGCATGTTAAAGTTTTGAGTTGAGTGAGTCAGTCACTCCAAAATTTGCTCGGGGACCAACAATAATTTCTGAGTACCGACCACATCCAAAATGTGGGCTCGGAACGTGACATTGTATGACTAAAAGTTCTCACTTAACGAAATATAAGTGCTAACAACCCACATTGCAAAGTATATTGTACAATAAGGAATAATCATCACTCTATTCATATTAAATCTATTCGTTTCTTGTTTTTTTTAAAAAAAAATTATGTTTGATGCTTAATTCCAACTAATTATTATTTTAGGCGGCTTATAGATAAAGTCTTTAAGAGAATAATTCCTTTTTGATTTGGTAATCATTATCTTGGCTACAAAAAATCTATTATTGTACTGGTGATTTATGCTTGACAATGTGAAAGAAAGTTCGTTAGAACTTCAAAAAGGACTTCCTAAAAACAATATTATCATATCAAATTTCCACCAATTATATGTAGTGTTTGAGATTATTTTGATAGAGACTAAAGACACCATCCACCCTTTGGTGGGTGGGTGGGTTATTGGAGATTTTGCAATACCATGTCAAATTTCTACCAATTATATGTAGTTTGATTTATTTTTTTAAGACTTATTTAGCATGATTTAACACTATTAAATTATGATCATTTTTACTATGACTTATTTATTTGCAAGATTTATTTTGTATCATTTTACTAAGTATTATTTTTTGTTAAATATTAGTATCATCATTCATATCATATTTTATGTTACTTTTATTTAAAAAGAAAATATCTTAGATATATAGTTGTATTTTTGTAGAATTTAAGAAATATTTGAAGCAAAAGTTAATTATATATTTGTATAAATACTTTACTAGAAAAACCTGGAAAACTTGAAAATTCTTGAAAATTAAAAAAAAAACGAGGTTGAAAAAATTGAGTTTTATTAGTTTATTTTTGTTTTTATAAATTTAAAAATTCGACACAAAGATTTACTTTAGTATTTGAAAAACTTAAACCAGTTTGATCCATATACACCCTTAATGCAACATAAAAAATTAAGATACTTTTAGTGTGTTTTTCACCATTAATAAAAAAAAAGGGGGGGGGGGGGGGGGGGGGGGG
>JAABOM020061422.1:0-11031 GCA_011800125.2 Solanum clarkiae
AAGGAGCTCAGCAGCTCCTTTTATAGGGGAAATTCTACCCCTATTGATGTCATTGGTGACATCACAAGGCAACCATTGTTGACACTGCATATTCAACAATGGCAGCAACAATATTTTACAGTTGTCATTGTTGAATAAGCAGCCAATTCAACAAAGGCTGCTAATGGCTGGACTGCTTCAGATCATCCAAATAATATCTATATTTTAAAAAGAAAGTAAGATAAATTTAAATAAATTAAAATGGAGAAAATTTATAAGATATTATAAGAATTGTTTACACAGTTAGATCACCCAAATAATATCTATCCATAATTTCTCATAAAATGTGAGATATGACATTTCTTTTGATCATAATTTTTAAAAATATTTTCAATTATTGACTTATAACATTTTTTTTTAGTTTTTAAATATGTAAATTCTATTTTACTAAAATAAAAAGTATAATCAAATGTGAATTCAAACATTTCTTCGTTTGATCCTTTAGAAGATTCACTTGGATCATATATAATTCCTCTTCTTAATAAATGCTTCCCTATATTAAAAGTATAACTTTCAAATTTTTATGTGTAAATATAGATTGTCTATTTTATAATTGTTTATCATCTTTTCTATTTTAATTATAGACAACTTATCTTTATTAAATTAAAGATTGACATTTTATTAGTGATGAATTTATTAAGATTGACATTCTATTAGTGATGAATTTATTAATATTACAATTATTTATTTCAAATAATTCAAGTGAGAAAATAACAAACATAATGACAAATTATTATTTTCCTGACTAGTTAAAAGTTACAAAAAAATAATCTACTTTGATCAAATTACATGAAATAGAAAATCTCATAATAGTTCAAGGGTATAATTGGAAAGAAACTTTTATACAATTTTAAACCAAACACAAAATTAAATGAAAAACAATAAACCAAACATGAGATAAAATATAATCCCAGCATTACTAATCCCTGCATAACTAATTTCTACATAACTAATTCCTGTATTACTAATTCTTACATTATTTGTTTTTGTACCAAACGACTCCTTAATGATAAAAGGATAATTAGAGTCATGTTTTTTGTCTTCACTTTGACCAACTAGTTGAGTTTGGAACAAAAGATGGTTGAGTGGACTCCTAGTTAATGCCATGCTGTGTTCATGATTGCTTATTTTATTAATTAATTAATATTTGATATTACTTATTCTATCTAACGATAATTTTTTACTATTGATTTAACAGACGAATTAAAAAATAGCAAATGATAGGAATAATTCTTTAACTAATGCAGATATGAAAGGTCAAAATGGCATTTAACTATTTGAAATGAACATAAATATCTTTTGTTTATAGTTTGGTCCAAAAATATCCTTATCATTAATATCTTAGTTCAAAAATATTCTTGTCGTCAATAGTTTGGTTCAAAAATACCCTTATATGTTACCAAATGAGTCAAAAATTTTTTTTTCCAAATAAAGATATTATTACTTTTCTTTATAAAAATATTACTTTTAAAGAACTCTTTTCTTGTTTTGTTTCTTTTAAAATCACTTTATTACTACAAGAAATAAGACTTATTGTAGCGATAGTTAGTGGCGACCTTATTTGTTGCTACTAAAAGTAATGAGTGTCAATGGGTATATGCAAAGAAAGAAGAATTTCCTACCAAGAAGATGTTCGCTACAAAACAAGATTCGTGGCCAACGGATATGCTCAAAAGGAGGAAATTGATTATAATAAGGTATTTTCTCCAGTCGTGAAACACTCATCCATTAGAGTTTTGTTGATTTTAGTAGCACAATTAGATTTAGAACTAGTTCAGATGGATGTAAAAATAATGTCTTCACATGGTGATTTGGAAAAGAAAATCTACATGACTCAGCCAGAAGAATTTAAAGTTGCGAAAAAATAGAACATTGTGTGTAAACTTGAAAAATTATTGTACGGATTGAAATAATCTCCATGACAATGGTACAAAAGATTTGACAAGTTTATGCTACGACAGAAGTACGTGAGAAGCAAATACGATCATTGTGTTTATTTGAAGCTTAAGGATGGTTTTTCATATATCTTCTCATATATGTTAATGATATGTTAATAGCTTCGAAGAATTTGGGAGAAATTGAAAAGCTGAAAGCTCAACTAAATAAGGAGTTTGAGATGAAAGATTTAGGAGATGCGAAGAAGATTCTTGGCATGGAGAAAACAAGGGACATACTTTCTAAGAAACTTTGCTTATCTCAGAAAGAATACTTGAAGAGGGTGCTAGATCGATTTGATATGGATGAGAAAACTAAACTAGTTAACACTCTATTGGTTCTCCATTTTAAGCTTAGTGTTGATATGTCGCCAAAGGATGAAGTCGAAAGAGATTATATGTCAAGGGTACCATATGCAAGTTTTGTTGGTAGCTTAAAGTATGTAATGGTTTGCATAAGACCTGACATTTCACATGTTGTTGAGATTATGAGTAGATATATGCATAATCCAGGAGGGAACATTGGCAAGCTGTGAAGTGGATTTTGCGGTATATTCGTAATACCGTGGATATTGGATTAGTTTTTGAGCAGGAAGAAAATTCGTGTGTAGTTGGATATTATGACTCTTACTATGCTGATAATCCGGACAAACGAAAGTAACTACTAGTTAATTATGTGTTTACTTTTGTAAAAGCACCAATTAGTTTTGTTTATAACTAAGGCAGAGAATATGGTGATTACAAAGGCTGTGGAGGATGCAATTTGTCTTCAAGGATTGCTTAAGGAACTTGGTATCAAACAAGAAACTATTACAATATTTTGTGATAGTCAAAACACTAATCGATTAGCAAATATTCAAGTTTATCATGCAAGAACGAATCACATTGATGTTCGGTATCACTTCATACGAGAGATCCTATAAGAAGGTGGAGCCACAGTGCAGAAACAAGACTATAGAGAATCCTGCTGATATGGTAACAAAAGTGGTGGCTGCGATCAAGTTTAGATATTGTTTGAACTTGATCAACATTGTTGAACATTAATGTTTAAAAGTTGAAGACAATTGAAATTTGTTATTGAGAGAATTGAAGATGTGGGATGGCCAAGGTAGAGATTTGTTACTATGTTATCCCTCCCACATCGTTTGGAGGAAAATATGTAAGGAGTTTTCCCCTATAAATTGAAGTGTAGTTTTAGAATTTAAAACACACCTCTCACTTGCCTTCTCATCTTTTAAGACATTTGTTATTACCGAACCTCGCAAATTCGTTGTTTTTTTTATTTATTCTCTTTTACTTTTTTTTAGAGGCTTTTATTTTTTTGGATAGTAATTGTGAAATAATCACACTTTACCAGTTTGCTTTTGCAATAAAGAATACATATTTGAGTAGCACTCCACTAGGCCAATTTACCGTTCATATAACCCCAGTATAGAAGCAATTGAGAAAAAGACAGATGGAAGCAAGAAGCCGAAGAATTGACAGTGGTGCAAAAGAAAGAAAAACTAGAATTAGGTTCCACACTGAACACCAAGCCAATCTTCAAATTTTCGTTTGAAACCTCTTAATTTCCTTAGTTCAACTTATAATTATTGTTGAGTGACAATTGTTTTAAGTCTGAAACTGATTCCGTGAAATTTATTGCAAGAAGTGAATTTGGCTTCTTTGAGAGTAGAGCAAATGGTTATAGTTAATCATTCAAGTTAAGGTTCTAGTTAATTCCTCTGAGTGTTGAATTGCTCTTTAAACTTAGTGAAGGTTGCTGGAAATACTACACAATATAGACCGTGGCCATTTCCTTCTTGAGCAATATCTGTGTTGTTTTTTCACTGTATGGTTGTTGTTTATCATATAAGAACCAGGTTCTTGTAAGTGTTAGTTGGACTAAATTCTTTCAAGAATCTTTGCATAGACTTTGTTCTCACTGTGTCGTCTCTCTCTTTCAAGAATATCTCTCTTTGTTCTCACTTTGTTCTCACTGACGTTTTATATGTTTTGGAATCTTAAATAGATCCCCAAAGGTTTTAGGATGAAAGTATCCTCAAAATAAAAAGAAAAAAACATCATTGCTTATTTAATAAGGGTTCGTGTTTGATCCGCGACGTGGTCCGGGCGCGGACCTTCATACAGCTCTACACTCCTTCACTAAAATGGTCATAACTTTCTCCTCTAAAATTTGATTAAGGCGAAATTGAATGTGTTGGAAAGCTAATTCAAATATCTTCGATTTGATATATTATAAGTCACCTAACTCATTATACTTTAGGAGATATAATCATTTGAAGTTGACCCTTCTATCAACTCACACGAAAGCTCAGTTGGTAGAAATTCATTGGACTTGGCTTGATGTGAAGGATATCTTATATTCGTCTACTAAACTTAGGAGGGGTTGGTAATTGATCGGAATGCCCCTTAAAGTAAAATGAAAAATTTTAAAATATACAAGGCATGTCTGTGTCCCAAGCACGTAGCGCCTTGGACATGCACAACCACTGTTTTTCATTTTGGATCGAAAAATAATGGCTCTAAAATTCGAACGAGATCATTTTTCCACTCAATTTTTTGTGCTGATCACAAATTCGATCTCAAATTTTTCATTGGAGATTGGGAAGACGCGTTATCCGCACGATTCCATTCTAAGGATATTTTCAAAATTTTACGAGGTATTACATAATAATTAACATTGAAGATCTAATAAGATAATAGAAAAGTAATAAAAATAATATATAATGATAGAAGAAATAAGACAATATTCCACTATGTATTAATATTCTATCCTAAAGACTAAACTTTAACTTGTTAAATTCTCCTATATTCTAGAATTACATCTTCAATAAGATATAAATATATCATATTTTGTCTAATTACTTCAACGTGAAAAAATATAGTTTTCTACATACAACACATGCACATGAAAAAGGATGTAATACATTCTATTAGTCTTTTTCTTTAAAATAAAAGTTCTTTTTCCTGTCTTTTTGTTACTGGAGATAGACATCTTTTTTTTTTTTTATATAGAAAATTATATTTAAAAAATTAAATATTCAATAATATTCGATAATGATATTGAAATAGTATTAAATTTAACAATATCACATCATAATTATGATATACAACAATTGAGCAGAATCGTTTGGCGGACTTGTTAGCAAAGGAGAGAGCAAGAAGAAATGACTATACTAACTTGACTGTTTTTGTACTTCCTCTGGTGTATGCTAACGATCAACTGGGAGCGGACACTGCAAGAACTGTTTATGTGTTGCCACACAAATATCGACATAATATGATTTTAGTAGTTCTTATTGCTTTCTTAAATATCATGCACATTTAAACTTTATCATATAAATTAAAGTGGAAGGAATATATTTGTGTTTCCAAATACTTGAACTTTTTTTTATATATTAAAAAACCAGCTACCCTATTTGTTCCTTTTTAATTGTCATGTTACGGTTTTCAAGTATTAATTTAATTAATTTTATAAAATTAAATTAGATAACATAAATTTAATATTTAATAGACATTCAAATATGATACAAAAAGTATTATAGATTGCAAATATTTCATATCAACACGTTAGAAAAATATTCTTAAAAAATTAATCAAAATTTATGTTATTTGATTTAAAATATAAAACACTGTGATAATTATAAAGAAACAAACGTACTAGTTCCTATGGGTAAAATGCAATGAAAAGTTACAAAAGTACGTTACTAAAACAATTAAGTGGTACTGATGACTCATAAAGACGATGAAAGATAAATAAATTATTAATTACTCTATTAAATATATTGTGATTATTAATTACTTACAATGAATATATTTCATTTTAAAAGTATATTTTCGTGTAGCATTCCTTTTTTGGCTGGCTTAATACATCAAATTTTATTGTTTTTTGAGACATGATTGTAAGCTAAACTTTTATTTTTTTCTTATAAAATTTAAAAAAGATATATATATTAATGAAATCTCTCATGCCATATTAACCAAACATCGTATGATATTATCATTCACACTGATCTTATTAAGAGGTTGGTTGTAGTAGTCTGATGACAAAAATAGATGTAATGCCTAAAGAAGTATTAGAAAAAAATTATTAGTTAAGACATGACACAAATTAATTATTAGAAAGAATTACGCGGATAAGCAAATATATAGACTCTAAATATGAAATTGTGATAATTTTGATTTCGTATTAACAATTTTTTACGTCCTAATACTTTGGATTGATCACAATAGGCTTTTATAAATTCCTTGCTAGATATCATAAAATTTCCATGACCCAAAAACAGATCGAAAACGAACCAAAGAATTGACGGGAAGCAAAATAAAAATGGAAAAACAAAATATCACACGGAAGAATGAAGCAAAGATTCGTGCTTTTAATATAGTATAAATAGATAGATATAGATATGTAATTTCCCCTTTCAAGGTTAAGGATAAATATGGATGATTTGCTAACAACGAAGAATATGAATTATTTAATCATCTAACAAATCGAAGACAACGACAAAATTAGTCCTCCCGTCTCATTTCAATTGAATTTGTGAGGTAATGCATACATATTAAGAAAAACATTCAAAGACAAAGTTTACACCATACTTTCCATTATTGCCCTTTGCGAAATCATAAATATGTAATGTAATTTATCTACTAGAAAATATAAAACTTCAATAAAGGCAAATATGAAAAAAAATTCAAACATTCATATTAAATTTTGAACAATTCACATATTTTGAATATGATAAAAGACTAAAAAATTCATTCCCAAAACTAAAATACAACAAGTAATTTCCAAATCAAATTGACGTAACATAACAACAACAACATATCCAGTGAAATTCCACAAGTGGTGTCTACATTTTTTTAGAATACGCAAGAATCAATATAGCAGTTTTTCTTTTCTTCTGCCAGCAACAATCTTGATCAGCAACTTCCTGAAAATATAAATAATGGTCAATTTTAAGTAGTAAATATATAGCGCAGTAAGAATGGACAACTACTCATATAAAATTGCAGATTATAATCGCAAAGTTTAAAATCAACAAGATCAAGAACAGCTAAAACCTTAAAAAGTTCTCATAATTCATGTTCACAGGGTTGACTTTGTCAACCGACCAGCGGGAAAACTTTTACTACATGTGTCAAGATGATGGATTAGCACAACCACAAATAGCCAAGCTCCAGCAGGAACGTAAGTCATATCAGTTCCACCAGAATAATTTAGGAGAACTAGAAAGTTGAACTATGAATTGTAAAATCCCTATAAGAGCACCCTAACAAGATGGTTGTTCGCCAGGAAACTTGCGGTAACAAAAAACAACAAATCCAAGTAAAATTCCAGGGCTGTATAGTTTCTAAATCAAAACTCAAATAATACAGATACAATTGTAAATAGAACAACTCTGTAGCATTCCACAAGGGAGAGGTATTTTAAACAATCACTGCAGAAGTTCACCTGATGTAAACTGCATTTCAACAAGGGAGAGATGTTTTAAACAATCACTGCAGAAGTTCACCTGAAGTAAACTGAATTTCAACAAGAAGTTTAACCAACAAAGCAACTTAACAAGATCTCTAGCTTTAATTCATTGGTTTTTGTTATTAAGTCGGTATAAGTATCTAGTTATCTTCTTCCGAATTATGTTCTATTTTATTAATTACATGTATCCTTAGTTGTGCATCTTTTTCTTCTTCATATGATTCTTCATTATGTGGCTCGTCATTTTCTGATCTAGTTTCTTGGTATATTTCTTGTTCATTTATTATATCTTCTATTTTCATTATCCTATTTTCCATATTACCAAGTTTCTTATGTATTTCTTTTAAACTAATATTTAAATCTTCACAGTCTTCTTCTTTGTTGTTTTCTACTAGGTATAGTTCTTGGTCTCCTATTTGGTCTTCTACTTTATTTTCTTTAGTAAGCCTCACCAGTTGTTCCAGTGGTATTTCTATGTTCTTATCTTCTTTTTCCATAAGCCTATAATTATCACTTAATTTAATAAATATTCTATTTAGATTGGACATTTCCTTTGTTTTATTATTTTCTATGTAGGTTGTTACTCTGTATTCTCCTTTCTTCATAATTCTTGTTTTATATTATTAGTACTAAATGGTTCCCTAGTTAACATCCAACCAAATCCTGGAATATTTACATAGTCTGTCTTATCCTTTGGTTCATTTAGTTGTTCATTTTTATCTAATATTTTAGTCTTAATATTTCCTAATTCCAACCTCACCTTTTCTATTTCTTTTTTTTTTTAAATTTCTTTTAGCTGGTCCATTATTGTCGTAGCAATGAATTTGTTTATTTCAATTATATTTTTATTTATTATATCTATTTTAAGGTGTGTTTTTTCAGTTGTATTTTTCATATTAGTCATAATTTGGGTAATCCTGGCTAGATACTGAGGTATTGGATTCATTTTCTACTATGTTGTTTTGGTGATTTACTAATTCATACATCCTTCTTATATGTTTATCTACTATACTAACTTCAAATCTTTCTTCCATATTTAAATATTCTACCTCTAATCCATATATTGTATTTATAAAAAAATTGTATATCCTTAGTATCTGTTTCTTGTATTTTAAAATAATTCGAGAATATTTTTTTTATTTCATACTCATCATTAATATTTTATAATTTTATAAAACTAAATATGCTTTGACAATATTTAAAATAATCTGCAGTTATATTATTATGTCTAGGTAGTGTTCCTAAATATCTTCTTAATATTTGGGTTATATATGAAGGTTCTATGACATATTTTAAGTCTGTTAAGAATCTTCCAAACATACCTTCTATCCTAGGTAAATAAGATGTATATGCTAGTCTAAGCTGAAAAGTAAGTGGAAATCTCCGTATTAATTTACCAGTTTTCATAGAAAACCTTGTATCACCGCAGTAATTAACAATTTTATTATATACATATAAGTAAGCAGGCATATTCATGAGTAAGTATGTAACAAATAAGTAAATATCCTTGACTTACTTCGCCAAATTCATAATAAGATAAGTTTGTAGGATTATAAACACAAATAATATGATTCAAAGGCTCTGATACCAAAGGAGGGGGAATAGCAGCAGCAAGTTAAGTGGGTAAGGGTCTCAGAGATTCAAGCGCCTATGCGTGAATTTACGCGATCTCAGATCCACTTTAGCCTTTACTTACTACTTGTCATTACCGCCAAGAAACTAGATCAGAAAATGTCAAGCCACATAATCAAGAATCATATGAAGAAGAAAAAGATGCACAATTAAGGATACAGGTAATTAATAAAATAGAAGATAATTCTAAAGAAGATAACTTAGATACTTATACCGACTTAATAACAAAAACCAATAAATTAAAGATAGAAGATAACAAAACAAATGAGATTATAACGAGCTAGGTGAATATGGCTAGAGAAGATATCTTAGATAAAAGAACAGGAAGTTATACAACTTTTCATACAGGAAGAGATAAATAATATAAAAGAAGACATGAAAGCAAAAGAAGAAATTACTGGGAGGATCACAGAAATGATAAAATATGAAGAGCAAGAATATTCTACATAAACAGTGACGTATGTAAATATTCTACGTAAACAGTGATGTATGTAAATATTCTATGTAAACAGTGACGTATGTAAATATTCTTTCAGATTTAGTTTTGTACTATAGTGCTGTAGATTTTGTAAAAAGTTGATAGTAAATACGTAAACAGAGATGTATGTAAATATTCTATGTAAACAGTGACGTATGTAAATATTATTTCAGATTTAGTTTTGTACTATAGTGCTGTAGATTTTGTAAAAAGTTGATAGTAAATAGTATTACTTTTTGACTTTTGTAAAAAGTAAACGCGTGAAAGGATAAGATAGAATCTTTATATGGATGATGGGGCCCAAGGAGAACCCACACTCAATGATTTATTCTTATCTCCTTCCACCTATATAAGAAAGGATGTAGAAAGAAAAAGGCAGAGCCGGAAATACCAGCAGTTGTAAAAATAAAAATTTCTTTTACAAAATTTATTTTCTTCTAATTTTGCTTGCTTCTTTCCAACTTATTACAAATATCTAACACCTAGCAAGGAGGTAATAGAAGCAAATAAGGTACGCAACCTCATGACTAGCTAAATCCTCCTAAGATAAGTTTGTAAGAAGATAAACATGATAATAATATAATTCAAATCCTGTGATAACTGGAATTCGGTAATGACAAGTAGTAAGTAAAGGCTAAAGTGGATCTGAGATCGCGTAAATTCACACAGAGGTGCTTGAATCTCTGGGATCCTTACCTGCTTGACTTGCTGCTGCTATCCCCCCTCCTTTGGTACCAGAGCCTTTGAATCATATTATTTGTGTTTATAATCCTACAAACTTATCTTATTATGAATTTGGCGAAGTCAGTCAAGTATATTTACTTATTTGTTACATACTTACTCATTAATATGTCTGCTTACTTATATGTATATAATAAAACTGTTACTTATTCTGGTGATATAAGGTTTGCTATGAAAACTGGTATATTAATGCAAAGATATCCACTTACGCTTCAGCTTAAACTAGCATATACATCTTATTTAGCTAGGATAGAAGGTATGTTTGGAAGATTCTTAATAGACTTAAAATATGTTATAGAACTCTCATAGATACCTCAAATATTAAGAAGATATTTAGGAACACTACCTAGACATAATAATGTAACTGCAAATTATTTTAAATATTGTCAAAGAATATTTAGTCTTATAAAATTACAAAATATTAATGATGAGTATGAAATAAAGAAAATATTTTCGAATTATTTTAAAATACAAGAAACAGATACTAAGTGTTAGACCCCGTAATTAACTAAATGGAGGTCAATTGCTCATTCGGAAAAATTGTTGTGATTTAGGTATATTATAAATTTTACTAACTTATGTTGCGTGAGTATGGAATCAAGTGAATTTTGCGGGTAAAAATTTAGTTGAAGTCGAAAGTCCTTAATTGGGTTAAAATAGAAAAGTTTGGGACCTAACCGGTCAATGGGCTAACTAGGAGCCCTTATGTTGCAATTTCTAAAAGTAGT